>QUOP01000257.1:0-156053 GCA_003675405.1 Hericium coralloides | reverse complement strand
CATACGTAACAATTGTACCTAATGATACCCAGTGAGATCCTGCAATAACGAAATTTGGATTCGATCGCCGTCCGCCCCGTGCACGTCCCGCCCCGGGCACGTCCCGCCCGATGATGCGTCCCGTCCCATGATGCTCCGCGATCACCTTTCGAGCGATGGGAAGCTCTCTAGAAAAATTCGACAGAATCTCGCAGGCAACTCAAAGTGCTATATGATGGTGATCACGCTCAGTGTGATCCCGTAGTCTCAGAGCAGGAGAGACAGGACTCAACCGTCGTGCTCAGCATCGTCTCTCAATCACCGCGCACCCATTTGGCAAGCGCCTGAGCAAGTCCGTGCCGGCTCTTTCCAGATCGTTGCTAATGTTTGCCGTTTCCTACTAAGTTCCCGAGCTCATTGTAAGCTTGTGCCCGGGTGTCCAGACATTGTCGCAACAATGTCGGCCATTGCCCCCACACTGCGATACTACTCCATGGAGTCCCGTTTCTTATTGGAGTTTTTTCAGTCTGATCCTGTTCCCGCCCTTCAGTTCGTCGCGGAACATGTCTGCTTCGCGGTCCCAGCTACAACGCGTCCCTCTGCTCCTATATGAATCGGGCCACTAGCGTATTCTTCACTTCGCCTCTGCAATCTACTGCATATAAATGGCTCGCACCAACAAAAACTGGCCCCGGCAATCATCGGCGTGAGTATTCTTTCAGGCGGTCGAGTTGCTCTTACTCCATTCATCATTAGCAAGGGCTCCCCCGTAACCTGTGAGTATTTTTGCATGCCGTCGATTGCCTGCTTACTCCATCCATCATAGCAAGGCTCCCCGTAAAGCTAATCGCTTGCACGCCAGGAAGGCCCTCCCCACTTTGTGAAAAAGCCCCATCGTTTCCGCCCGGTACAAACGAGTGGCCCGCTATGGTACAATCGAGTGATATAGAAGACAGTGTAGTCCAGATGCTAGGGCACGTACACATGCCATATCGCTTCTTACAACTCGAGTCGACTTCTACACACAAAACCTTGAAAATGCAAATAGAGTTCCATACCACATGAATCAAGGAGACGTACAATATGCACACCACTACACATCTTCCCCAGCCTAATACCTCTCGCGTGCCCATAACCATTGCCACCCTCAGCAGTCTTCACCAAAAAAAAGAAAGCTGCACACAGAACATATCCTGTCGGGTCCCCTAGGTTGACGCCTTCGGCACCCACTGAGCGTGCTTTTCTGGTAAATGATGGACACTTAGCTTTTAAGCACATCCGTAGAAGATGGGTTGGGCCGAGGCTACTGCAGATGCATAGTTGACAGGCCTTGCGACCTATCGACGGGAGGTGATACGAGGGGTGATCCTAAATGGCAACAGAAATAGTACCGGTGTCAAACAGGCGCAGATTGCGCGAAATGAATAGCGTTCAAGGCAGAATTTCGAGGTTGTCACAGAACGACGAACTAGAATCTCACTCTATAACGACAGACTCCCCATTATTAGTAAAATCAATGAGATTAGTTTGCATCTTAACCTTGAGCCCTCTAATTCTACACCCAACCGCCTCCCCGCCTGAGGAACAAAAAAGAGCCCACGTGTGAAATGACAAAAACTGACCGCCGAATGTCGGCCTTCCAGACAATTTCGTCGCTACAAAGGTCGACGGAGTTCTCATCCCCGCCAAAATCCCGTTCCAACGCCTTGTCCGCGAGAATCGCGCAGACATCAGAGTACGCAGTTCCCCTGCTTGTAGATCGCTTCGTTCTCACTTCGTCATACAGCCACCTGCGCTCCTCGTCGCCGTCATGGCCCTTCAGGAGGCGACTGAGCCTACCCTATCCCCTCTTCGAAACACCAATCCTCGCCGCCATCCACGCCTGAAGGCGCGAAAGTCACCCATTCTCACACCAAGCATCTCGCACTGGCGAGGAGTTACAAGTCGTGTTCTGTCATAGTCCTCCACCTGCTAGCATCATCAGGCCGTCCTTCTGTAGCTAATCTTATTGTCAGGATAGGACAGCGGAGCAGTATGTGAAGCTAAGAAGCCGTGTCTATAGTATTCAGTTCGTCGCATTCGAATGATAGGAAAATGGGTATATGTTTAGAAGCCCTGATGGAGCAAGTTCAAATTTCACCAGGCTAAACGTATGACGGCAGACTTCAAGGATCGACAACCGTAACCGCGCCCACGCCTCCAGCAGCCACGCTATCCCATATCGTGACATACAATATCACAAGAAAGACCGAGAGCCTAGAAACGAGCTCACATAATACGCTTCCCACGTCTTCGAGCGAAAATCCTTCCCATCATCAAAGCGTAAGCTATCTGCTCCAGACGAGATCTTTACTACCTACTACGTCTCTCTAGATCCAACCTCCGTGCCACAACATTTAGGGATGAACTCCTATCTATCTCGACCCTGCGCGCATGCCGGATACCGCCATGAGGCGCCTTGCTTGCCGAATTGCAACGCGCATATGACATTACTATTAGCCTGGCATTGTACTTCCTACGAAAGACGTTCGCTCTGCTCGCGCCTGAGCGTCGTGAGAAACGTGCTGACTGCCAACAAACGTCGAAGATGGACATCTTTGTACTAAGGTCAATACAATGTACCACCCCTCACCAGAAGGCTTTAGCACGGGGAATAGACCTACTGATGCCAGCGCAATAGACACTACCACTGATTAAAGATTTCAACGAGTTGTCTTGACGATCATTCTGTCCCCTGCCCAGCGATCCGCTAGCACACCTCTATACGACTCGCAGCTGCTCTCCATGGCACTCGACATGCTAGAGTCTTTCATAGCCATCACGAAACCAAAGTCCCGCCAGTGTCGACTCTCCGAATCCGCACAGAGAACACATGTACTGTTCTTCCTTCCCATATAAACATGAATGAGACAGCTTAATGTCTACAGATATAAACACCAGTAGAAGACAAAACAACCGCGACTCACAAAGAGCTATCGCAAAAATATGCCGGCACAGCAATTCCACCGATTACCATCAGCCTATCTACTCGCCATCTCAACCAGATACTCGATATGATCGAGCCCATCACCGTCCATTTACCGTACCAGAGACCCAATCTGTATAGACTAAAGATCACCTTTCAAGCCGCAATAACAGACAAAACAACTAAAAATCACTTAACTAGCCCACGACTCTGCGCGTTCCGGCGATCACGCAACGATCAGCTTCTCAGCAAATCTCCGTCTAGGCCGCACTACACAAGGCCCATCGTTTTAACATCATCCCCATCGCCATGTCAAACATGTCGTGCCCCGATACATACTATACTCTTATGAACACACCGAGACAGCCTCACTTGCCCACCCATGACCAGTAATCCCACGAACAAAAGCGATCACCTTACCTATCCTACCCACCGGCACTTCTCCTACGGCTGATTCTCCTCTCCAGACCCCACAAACCTACCTACCTGGCTTAGAAAATACTGACAGCTGCATCTATAAGCGTACACCCTACATCCGTCTCACTAGATCGCATTCTCTCTGACACGCCACTCATTGTTTGTCCGACCTCGACGCCAGATCACTTGGATCGGTGACTCGACTGTGATCTGGAGTCGATAATGAGACGGTCAACGCAGCGTGAATGTCTCCGGCAATATAACGACCCAGTACCTGTGCAAGTCGCGCCATCCGTACCCTGCTGGTACGAAGCGTTCATCGGGTGCGCGACCACCGAGTCACACTATCCCCCTAGACCGGCAAACTAAGGCGCTACCAATTACGAGACCTGCGATCAACACCTCGCACACTCAGACGACTCGGCCGACGCACACACAGTCGGCAAGAGGCGCTCGCAAGCCACGCTCGCACATAGCGGCCCACCTTGCTCGTAACGAGCGAGCAGCCACAACTAACTCCCAAGACAGCAGCACGTAATAGTCTACATGTCAACTGATCTCACACAGAGGCCTCGCCCGAACAAAGAGTAATAATCTGAAGGACCAATGATGGGAAACTGCCAACTCATTCTTGAGCCACTACAGATTGCCCCAAAAGGAGTGAAAATGCAACGTAGCACCGCCTCGAGAATTCGGAGTCCAGCGCCGTTCCCGTGCGCGTGCCGCCTTGCCTCGCATTAGCTGTCCTCTGCTGCAAACTTAATACAATCGGATCCACTGCAGAGTCACGCGCACAGCCGTTCTAGCTTCATTTCTGCTCTAACATCCGTCATTCATCATACCAAAGCAAATGCCCCCAGACTCCAATAGCCAGCATCCTATAGACTAACACAATGTCCAGGTCATATCAGCATCCGCGGAAACACACTGCGTCAGAGGAACACTGATCGACCGGACCCAAGATCATTCATGGAACTACATGTTATCGAGATCCCGATAGAATCATGCAGGACGATCGAGTAAGCACACGGTTGCACATCTGATATATAAGACTAACCTCGCCTTGGTATTGACCAATGACATCGAGGCCTATAGAGATTATCCCATACCAACACTCAGAGAAGGTATTGACCTTATATTAGTTTCAGAGATCGATTCGAGTCAATTGAATACAAGAAAGGGGTCGCGACACGTCTAGTCCAGCTTGCGTCGTCCCAACTATGTCCCGCATCGCACTGAACCGCCCTGCCCTGCCCCGAACGACAACCTCCTCTCAAAATGCCTCTGCCCACAACCTCTACAGCCACGACTCATTTCCACCCAACCAACCGGACTACACCTCAGCATTCATCCCTCCCTATTCCATTCCTGCCCTTATACCCTTCCTCACTTAGTCATCAGAAGAAACTGAGAATACATAATTCAACTGCGCATCGATCGGCGAGGGAGAATATGCTCTGCGAAAGAACAGACAACCTGTGCAGACATACTTGCAACAATCATGCGCCAGACTGCAGCTATCGATTCAAAACGGTGGCGCATGACAGTCTATCTGCATCCGCACCATAGCTACTGATCAGGCCCTGGCACTGCAACCCATTCGTGACATACGCTACCTTCCCCTAATGCTGACGAGGATTAAGAATAGCATCCGCCTTTAGCTACATCGGTATTCCTCGCCTCGACTCCATCGGAACTCGGCCGCTCAAACCGTTGCTTTCCCTATCCATTACGCGTTAGCTCCAAAAGCCCAGAACATAATCCAGAGTCTCGAGCTAAAGAGCTCTCTGCAATTCTGAGGTAACGCGCGCGGCTGCTCCAGGTCTCCGTGCGTTCCACGCTATATCTCAGGCATAAGACCGCGCATATCGCACACACACTGCCCAAGGTAATAGCACTGGCGCTTAACACTAACTTAGCTGATTACGCACTGAATAATCCTGCGCAAGCACTACAGTAGGAAGTCCCGGCCAACAATTGCTCGAACACAAACTGTTTACAACGCTCTAGAAGGCTCTGTATAAGTTCTAAGCTACTCAGACACCAACGCAGCCTGTTATTCTATCGAATCGCCACGTCCCCGCAGAATCTCACCCCATGCATGTAACTCGAACTTGTCCCACGACGACACCTAGAACGACAAAGACTCTTCGTAGATCAGTTAGCCAATCCCATGACCAGTGCACCCCGCGATAGAGAAACACTACTACGACTCTTACCACGCGCGCCTTCAGTCTTCTCATCTTCATGTGCAACGATATTACGCATGGAGAACACCGATCTGAGCCTCTTGCTAGTCAGGGACACACTCTAAATGCGACCCGTGGTCTCTCCCCCGGACGGACATCTCGTGTTTAACTTGAGTAACAGATTAGCTCGTCCCACCGATATTGCGTTCACGGCAGGTCGCATTCGACTGTATCGCGCTACAATCCCTGATATCGTGACACTCTACTAGCAGCATAGTCTACCAAATTGAATGAGCATTCACTCCACACCTCTCTCCCACACCAGGCTCGCACCCATGAGCCACCTCGAGCAGACAACAGAGGCACCCGCTCTCTATCTGTACCTCGCTATATCGTGTGGGATATGACTGAACCGACCACACCGCCAGCTTGTGCACCACTTCCATACCTGATAAGCACGTCTTCCATATCTCATGGTTCCCACCCCGCACCACCGCCACAGCCTACCCTCTCCCCTCCCGAACATCCGCCTTAACGCCATCAGCATCTCCACCCTCGACCTTGCCTAACCAGGTTCACCAGCTTGCTACCCGAAGCTCAAGTACCCCGAGCCGCACACTCAGTATTTCATCCCCGCGTTACCCGAATGACCATGAATCTCTACCCCCTGATCCTCGTCTTGCTTCCCTACTCCATCCCTCGACATATAAACACCCGCGCTTCTCATCTTGTTTCCCGCCGCGAGCGCCTGTTGTTATCAGACCTATTCCTTTTACATGAACAGGCCACGTCGCCGCAGCTCCGCTCCAGATAGAGTCGATACCCGCACCATTTCCCTATCCCCTTATCATGAGCGCTCCGCCCGAGTAGGCCAACCGAACGCCTGAAGATAAACGATCGTAGGTCATCTCCGCCAGCCAAATCACGTTCGCTCCTGTAACCCCAAACTGGTTCAATGGAAATTGCCGACTGCGCATATTTCCTATGACATGACTACATGATATAAAAATTAAAAGAATCAGGCTAGACCTAGGCACCGAGACAAGACCACAACAGCAGCATCTACCTGGCGGCTGCGTGGCACGAGGTATCCGGACATGCTCACGGAGGACGCTGGTCCGCTGGCACGCCGTCCGAGTGACCGCCGATGCGGGGACACTGCTCGAACGCTTTATCTCCACTGACTGCGACTAGCACGGTCATTGCACCCTGCCTAACCTGACAGTCTTTCTCGCCCCAGTCTGTCCCCGCTCCTCCCCTCCTACGACCTGCGTACCGCTAAGTACCGGCACGTCTACTCTTCCCTTCTGCCTCAGTCTCTCCGCACGAGAGCTTGAGAATTCTCGCCTTCCAGATTCTCGTCGGACGCTCAAGGCTAGTCAAAACTCTTTATCACTTTATACTGTGCTAACAATCCGATGGTTTTCGTCCTGTAGGATACTCCGACGCGAAGGCAGTCCCTAGATTACGACATAGCTTGCCATCGTCAGATGACTCGTATGTCGTACACGAAAGAAACAGGCTTCACACATGTCCACTGAGCTCTCGACGCATCACAGGGCCCCCACGCCCTACGCCGCTGCTCACCCCCATGTACCCGCCTTTTTTTCTCTGCTGGTGAGTCTCGACATCCCGAAAGCACCTGCTTCCTAACACACGTCTTCGTCGCACGCCAGAACCGAGCTTCATCGATCATCTGAGCGCCTCAACCGTGTACACTTCCCCGCATTCCACTTCCCTACGCCTCTGACTCTGCTTACAGCCGTATTCTATATCTGTCACCTGAATCAATCTCCTAATGGCCTCCTCGGTATCACTTCCCACTGGAAGTCACCAGCCATTTCCCGGCCTCTCCCTAGTCCCATCGTACAACGACACTATCACTCGATTGTCTGCATGTATCTGAGTAAGTCGGTCTCCTCTAAGTGTGATACTGACCAACCGATTCCACTCCTCGCGACATCTCTGGATCTCTGAGGACATACTTCCTCTCTCCGCAAGTGTCCAGACCGCAGCCTCTCCTAACTCTTGTAATCTCCAACACCACCAAATTCAAGCACCAGAGAGCACGAGTGACCATCTTCTCAGCTTGCGTCGACTTACAGACACCAGCCTATCCCTGAGCTCCTATATTCCCTATAGCCACGACGAATGTCGATCTCTACACTACCAGCAACCGATTCTCGCGTACTCGTTCCACCAGCTAAACCCATCACATCCGCGCTACCGCATCGAGCAAATAATAATGTTGATACCCATTAACTCCTACCCAAGCAACAAAAGCACTGCTCATGCCGTCCTGAGTCTTTGCCCTCACATATATCCCGCGACTCGAGCCATCTCCGGCGGCGACGCAGGACCTCAGTATTCTGCAACCCACCGTACATACAGAGAGGCAGCCGCCGACGTAAGCGATACAACACAACGAGCGCGAGCGCGACAATACCAGTCAGTGCGATAGTAAACCGCTGAGAGCCAGAGTCCAGCTGGCCTGGAAAACGAGTCCGTAACTTCCCAGACACCCATGAGGTATCACAGCGAGATCCCTATTCTGTCTATTATTTGAACGCGCATAAGAGACCTGTACTGACACCTCGCTATATGCGCCCAAAGCGGGAGGCCAAGACCCCAGAGCGTTGACTCTACAAACGACACCAGGCGCGGTCCTCCGCCCTCTACCTTTGAAATACTGCCCATAGGAAGGCGAGAGAAACCTCCGCGCCCCTGTTTCGTTGGTCTCGCAACTCCGCCGTGGCAAATACATCGCGCACAGAACCGGTGCAGCGACACTTAACATGAGAGCGACGGAGCTGCCACGAAGCGCGCAACTCTGCGCGACAGGCACAACGTGAGACGAGCATCCACGTTCTCCAGCTTCCCTTCGTTTTGGGCCGCCCTTCTCAACTGCCCCTCTCTTCCTCAGCTTTCTAGGCCAGAGCGTCACCCCGGCATCCGGAGTCGGAAGGCGTCGTCATCCTAAAGCCGCACAGCCAAGCACCGCATGCAACAGCGGCGGCACTCGGATCCAGCAAGCGCGCCCGTGTTACATGCCTCCGCCGACCATATGGGTCCGTCCGCCCTCGCCCACAGATCTTTCTTCATATCCTGCACGAATACAACGCTGCCGGAGGCGGCCCCAGTATTCTCCGCCCCCAGAACCTGTGGAAATCAGCCCCCTCCGGCGCGGACTGTTTATGGGAACAGGCACCGGCAGAAGGCCCAAAGGGTTCCAACAACTGGACCTGGCCGAACCCATAAAACGTCCTGCCCTACGTCAAAACGACACACCCTGGAGTCCGACGCAGTCAAGCTTCCCCTGCTTCTGTGCTGATTGTGTCCACAAACCTGATGCCCGAGGCGTCCAAGAATTCGAGAGTCCGTTTTTCCCAATCCAGAAGAGTATGACCGATTCTCCAATGTGTATCAGGACGTCAGCCGCTGAAAGATGCCGGGGAAATACTGGCCTGGACTTCCAGTGGGAAGAGACCGAGGGCAGGAACCCGTGCAATAACGCTATCCGAGCCACCGTAGCGTAGCCAAAATGCCGTCCGGATCACGGCTGAACCAACGGCCACGGCCTCGAGTTCGACCAGGCAGGTCTTCAATCCCTGCGGGGACCTTGAGCCAAATACAGTGCAATGTACGTGTTTCTCCCAACTCGATCATCGTGCCTAATAGCTGCTCTCATTACCAGCGCCTTCGCTGCGAATATGAACCCACCGCGATACGTCGTCTCGCTGTCCGACCTCGACAAGAACCCTCTCTGCCCCTGAGGCAGGCAGACGACGCTGTCGGACTGTCAGGAAGACCACCGTCTATTCACCATGAAACACACTCGACCGTCCTCCGCATGCAAATGAGCCGACGAGTGTGCAACATCCTAGATGTCCCGCGATCCGAACGCAAAGTCGTGGTTGTCAGTACCCTTCTCATTTCAACATTATCGCACAACCAAATTGATCGCTTCCCAATTACAGCTCTATCTGACACATGACTGCCTGGCAGCCATGACCAGCTTCCGTCGCCTTCTCGGAGCAAGCTCCAAAAGACAGCTCACCTCGAAAAACGCCTGGCAAGGAAAGAAAAGGAAACGGCCATCGAAGGGCAAGAACGTGCCACTTGACCGATGGCCACCTCCCGTTCGCCCCCTTTTCGAACGATGGGCCTGAGCCTCGGCAGCCAAGCGATCGAAAGTATGCTGATCTAAGGCCCGCAACAGCCAGCTGACACATTCAAGGTGCATGTGGACCGCTTCACCCAAAGCGTATTACACCATTCCCACCACCACGACGCGCAACGGTATTGTCATGGTGCTCATGAGAAGTGGGCCAAGCTGTGGACGAATCGTCCCTTTGCCCAGAGCAATGCTACAATCATCTATCCGGAGGACATCGTGCGATCTACAAGAAAAGCGCTCGGGACACGGCTATCATTGGGTACAAGCACAGCCGAGGGTTCTCCATGCTTCTGCATGAAGGGCTCACCCTGTGAGTTAGCTTTCGCTTACTGTACACTCTGATGATGCGCTCAATCTCATGCAACGTACCAGCATCATGCCGGCTGGGATGATACACGAAGTCTACACTCCAGTCAATTCTGTCGCAATCGGCGGGCACTTCCTCACTTATAGTTCAATACACCTTACGCAGTGGTGCCGCTACATCGACCGTGCCATATCTTCGAACCTCACAAATGCTGAGCACGTCACAATCGGCCGCTCGATTTCGCGAATGGTGATAGCTTTACGGAAGTCAAGGCGACGTGAGTAGACGTGTATCTTTGCCGCTTGAAGGAAGGCTCACGCGCCGTCCGTCTTGTCGCAGGGTTGCTGACCCGCACCTTCCTTTCCCTCGCGGACATGGTCCTCTCCCCCAACGACTTTCGCTCTGGCTTCTACCATAGCGAACCATATGCTATCTTTGCTTGGGAGGATTTGGAGGAATGGAAGGAGGCAAGGCGGATAGTACAAGTGGTCTTGGAAGCCAACGCCGTGTCGTTGTCGGACGTAAGGCGGCTGTCATTGAAGGCAGGCGTTAAATGGCAGGAATGTGACAGCCAGGACTACGTGGACCTTTCTTGCATTCAATCTGACTAATCCCCACTGCCTTTGCTCTTCTTTTATCATAGCCACGATTCAGCATACCCCCGCTCCTTACTGTACAGTCTGTCCGTCGTTTCCGTGTTTCACAGCATATCATTTCGGATCCGCACATTGAGACGATGTGCCGCAAATACATGATGATGTAGTCTATAGAAAATGTTATGAAGGCGAAAAAAGAATGCTTATCGCTAGCGTAACAAAACCAGCCTAGCGCGGCGCGGGACACGGGACACGGGACACGGGACACGGGACACGCCGACCCGTTAGCGCCTCTGCATTCCTCCGTTTGCCGCGGCAATCGTTGATCTGACGGGGCATTCAATCTTGTTTGTTCTCTAGCTCGCCGTCTTGTAGATCGGACACTAACATGTCTTCTCCTCTGGCTCATTGTCGTGTAGATACGGCCGCAGGAAGGCAGGTAAGCGCGCGTTTGCATTCTATCAACGATGTCTCCTACAGTCCAACCGTGTTTACAGCTAACTTGCGTCTGGCGGGTCGTGTGACTGTGTCGACCCGCACGCAAAACGCCTGTAAAACAGAAGCTGAGTTCACAGTACTGGTAACGTATCATTTGCTAACATTCCGGGCCATTATACATCACAAAACATCAGACGACAATGACATTGACTGACGTCGAAAACAATATGGCGTCAAGGTAGACTGTGCGGAGAGCGGACCAAGCTAGCATGTCAGATTTGAGACGAGGCGTAGGCTGGGTTCGAAAAATAGAGGCGAAAGAGAGATCGTGACCGCTTTTCTGATTACGGTCCATAGGAAAAGACGCTGTCCTCGGGTGTAGTAGGAGTAGGCGACCATTTCTTGACATCCGGGGAAACGATGGCGGTGTCCGGCCATGAAGCCAACGAGACAGAGGAGGGGGCAGATGATTCGCTGCTTAGCGCGAGGTCAGAGGCGACGGAATGTGTGGCAAGCAAGAGACGCGATGGGGAAAGAGGACTGGGTGAGGATGATGGTTCGTCGCTCATTGGCAGCGCATGGTCGGAGGCGATGGAATGCTGGCCTGGATTGCCATGGCCTTCGCTTACGCAGGCGCCATGGGAGCGCCGTTGGACGCAGTGATGTCGGCAGCGGCCACATGACCAGCCTCGTTGAAATTCAAAGTCGCAGTCACCTGGTTCGTAGTACCCGTCGCAGACTTCCGCCAGGCGAATTTCATCGACAATGCCTCCGGCACGTTCGACACGTCTATGCATCGCTCCGGACCTCCCCGCTGCAATCTGCCACTTGTCATATGCCTCCATTGCAATGTCCCAAGCCAAGGCAGCCTCCATGGCGGTATCCGGATCAGGGCGGCGATTGAATAGCATCCCTAAATGTTGTGGCCACGGTTCCTCTTGAGACGTAGACTGAAAGACCGCGAAAGGCAAGCTTTGATGAGGGAGGCCATCGAGGGAAACCAAGTAAACAATCCAACTCACGGTTCTCTTGTTTGAATGACCGCTATGGGTCTCGCTGGTGCAATGGTCTCCTGATTGCATGCAGTGATGACGACAGCGGTCGCAATCCACGGGTCGGGCAGAGTCGCAGGCACCTGGCTGATCATAGTCCTCACAGACCTTCGTCCGACGAAGCTTGTCGGCAACCTTTTCGGCAGCGACGTGGGCCTTAAACGCAGCTTTGCGCTCATCAGTCAGATCCTGCTCCCTCCGATACAACTTCATCGCACGACTCCAGGCAGAGACCTCCAACATGGAGGCGTACGGACCAGGGGACGTGAGCCACTTGAGCTTCGGCTTCGGGAGCCGGTCGTATGACTGCCAGAAAGACGTCTCCGCCATATCGTGGAATTTCAAGCCGTTGTGGTCTTTAGGAAAAGACTTCGACTAAACGGGGTTGAGAGGTCAAGTCGAGCGGAAGCACCGTGAACGTTTCAACTCACAGCGGCGCGGCCAGCCATAAGCTCCGAAAGGGAGGCATATCCAGCAGCGGCGTGGGTCTGAAGACCTCGCGCTGGGGCGATGTGAGATAGTTCCTTGTCGACTTTGGGCATATCGGGAGAGTGTAGCAGTTGGGGGAATATATGGGAAGAGAGATATGGGGTAGAGCAAAGATGGGGACGGAGCGGGGGATGGGGGAGTGAGAAGTTGAAACAACGACTCACAGGATAGCTTAAGTAGCATACGTGGTGGATGAATTCCAAGAGTGCTTCTGGCAGTTGAACCAATGTTATTCATCAGCGGTGTGTCCCGCGTCCCACGCCCCGAGCCTCGTGCCCCGCGCCGCGCGCGAGGTCGTCCCGTCCGCCCTGAGCCAAAGGCAAATGCGCCTCGCGGCCATGTATGCCTGCGACACGAAACTTTCAAATCCTGTTAACGGACTCAAGGTCAATGGGGGCGGGATCGGAGTAAACAGTCCATGAAATAACCATTCAAATAGTCAATCCATATACTAAACCAACTAGTTATACGGTGTAGTCATATTGTTACCTACAAGTAGTCGACGAACTAGTCGTGTCACTCCAGTCACAATACGTAGTCGCAGAACAAATCACCTGGTGTGCGATATTAGTCTTGTTCTATGTGTCCATTAGATAGTCTGTTAAGTCAGTCGCCATCGAACAAATTTAGAGCCAAGTGCAGTCACCTGAAATAGTCGGCAGTGCAATCAAGATATAAGTAAAATATAAGGTGAGCGGGAACGGTGGGAGGCTGTCTCGGTCATGCACTAGGTTGGCGGCGCAGGGGGGAGGGTGACCTAGTGTGACCTGGGCGACGCACCTCCCGACGCACAGAGCGTGGAGTCGGTTGGTACGACGGTATGGCCTAGTCACATATACCTGCAAGAGAGAGAGGAAGGGGCGACCCCGATAGCGGCCGCACCCTGGAGAAATCATCGGGAGAGGAGGGGAAGTGATTGCGCCGACTCACCTGTATTCAAGTCATCGCCTACGCAATGCTAAGGCAGCGCGATTTCGTACAAGAAAAAAGAGGAAATGATCACGGCCAGAGGAACTGCATGCGAGGTGGACGGAGATAGTGGCGAATAGGGACGGTACTTGGCTGCTGTGTCACTGTACTTACTAGTGAGTGGGACTCTGAGAGTCGTCGTGTTCTGTCAACGTGTCGTAGGCGCCCACTAAGCGCAGCTTATGTCATCTTCGGGCGAGCATTCGACAGCCTCAAGCTTCAACATCGCCGTGTTCCCTCATTCCTTTCACTGCTGCTGTCCACTCGACTCTCCTGTTTCTTCTTCTGCTCATACATCCTGACTGGTCGTCTAGAGCCGCACAAGGTGAGTCAATTCCTCTTGTTTCCCCATTCACTGACCTTCTCGTTTTTCTTTGTAGTTTTCACTGCATATACTAGCCTTCTCTCAGGTCTTGTCTGCACGAAACGAGCTCCACGCCTTGTGCGCTCAGATCGTGCATACTTCCCCTCCATATCTTGTCTCTCTCTTTGCCTTCTATCGGATACGGTTTACGAGGAAAGAGCTCCACGCTTTGTGCGCTCAGACCTCGTATCCTTCCGTAATCTCGGTATCTCGTTCAAGGTGCTCAAATTCCCGATTTTGACTTATATTGGATTCCTTCTACCGTAGCTGGTACATAAACCTGTGGACATAAGGTATGAGTCTGCTTATGTTGCCATTAAACTCACCGAGAATATCTTGGTTTGTTTATCTCATGATCAGATGTCTGGTTCTCCATGTCGCTTCGATCTTCCCTATGCATTTTGGGCCGTTGGATGGGTGCCCGGAGAGATGATCGTCGTAGCGCATACGACCTATATCCCTGACTTGCCACATGACGAGAAGGCCATGGTCCGCGCCGATGGTTTGTGGGGCCCACATGACTGGACTCGGTTCCCTCAGCGTTTTGATCCTCGTTTCCCATATTTGGCTTGGATACGCCTACCCACCAAAGACACCTCACAGTCCATTCTATATCGCCTCCCCACACAGTCCGATTTATGTCCCCATCCCATTTTCCCCACGCGCGTTGTGTTAACGCAGAAGTGGATTGACGAATTGCGCAACGAGCGCGATCTCCTTCAAGCACGCGCGGATCAGTGTTTCTCTCGTATCCATGAATTCCCCGCTTATCGTCATGTATCCTTTCCCTCCACTGCGCCTCGCCGCATAGTGTCTGCTCTGATAAGACTCAAAGATGCCCCGTGCTCCAGGCGCGATATCGTCGAGACTGTTCGAGCAATTCAGCGCCACCTTCTTGAGCTCCAAGCTTTCTGTGATTGGTTTGCCCCTAGCAAATTAAACCAACAAGCCACAACATGCATTCCCACTCGTGGCAGTATCACTACTGACCTCAGCGTGTACCAGATGCTTGAATCTAGAAATACAACGGCATATCTGCGTGTGCCCCTCTCCGACTACCACCCGCTTCCCCCCTCTTATAAAAAAGGCCTCCTTCGATTGATAGACTGGTGTTATTTCGTCGGTGCCGAGTTCAACGAGTGGCGAGATGAAGGAGTACGGGCTGGATCGGTCGAAGAGCACACCAAAGAGCTATGGTACTATCCACCCCCATCAGCTAATGACCCTCTATTCGAGCCCGCGGCGCGTGGGTACGCTCCGCGTGGTGATGCTGAGCAACTCACGCAGAGGGCTATGGGGTTGAAAATGCGCCAACAACAAGACCGTGAGTTGTGTACCTTTCCTCTTGCCTAATGATGTTTTTGACGAGATGATGTCAGTCGCCCATGAGCGTAATCTTGTGAATGCCTCGCGGCCGAAGCATACTCAGAGTAGCCGTCGCGTTCAAAACATGGTCGCCCGCCCAGATTGGGTGCCCAGCATCATCGAGACCTGGGCCACGTCGACAGCGAATACTGCCCCTATTTTCGTGGAAAAGGGATTAACTCGCGGATGGCAATTTCACTTACCCCCAATCCACTTGTTCTGGGGTCCAGCAGAAGAGAAGACCGAAGAGACCTTCTTCTATCATTGGTATTGTTTGGCGCGATGCTGGGGCTTCCGTCATACTTTCGACCGCAACCTTGCATTTTCGCCATCGGAGTGGCGTTCCTTTTTAGGCGACAGTCACTGGAGGCGTCACTGGCCCAAAGACTTCGCATACGAGCCGGACAGATTTTGGGCACACGGATCCGATGATTTTTTTGGCTCTCTGTCTTCGAGTGTCGTTGGTGTGCGATTCATCAATCGCCCGCTTTCTTGTGGATGTAGCGCCACCCCCTCTATATCTTATCACCCAGCCATACGTGCGACTATCCTCTACAAGCTCAATATGGCTCATATCTGTTGGGAGTTTGAACATCACGACGAATTGCAAATCTCAGCTGCAGAATGGGACGAGGATCGGCGAAGCAGGCGGGCAGAGCAAAGGAAGAAGGTTTGGCCAGATGGTCCCAATTTCAGTGACATTATAATAGGCCACGAATATGGGTGCCAGAAGCGGGGTTGGCGGATAGAATGCTATGGTTTGAGGACCTCAGGATCATAATGTCGTCGTGGAAGGGGTTTCCTCCGACTCTGGAGTCTTCACTGCTGCGTTTGAAACAAGAAGAGTACCTGGATCGCGAGGTGAAGCTAATACGATTTTACCAGGAGTCTTTTATCTCTACGCACGGTGTCCTCCCATCCTTGCCCATGCAGCGATTGACTGAACTTCCACTAGCTTGTGTGCATAAGAATTTCTTTCTCTGTTGACTAGATTGGCTTGTTTCCATGATATGCTTTGTCCGTTGTATCTTTCCATGTCGTCCCCCTCTTTGAATAACACGTTACGTTACGGCACATTCAGTCAATGGTGTGACTTTCGCCGAAACCTACGGGCCAGACAAAAGTGACCTAAGGCCGCAAGTTACGGGCTGGTCAAACGAGCTCAAATGACACCTTTTTGGTCCGTAAGCTACGGGCGAGCTCAGTTTCCGCATAGACCGCAAGTTACGGGCCAGCTTATATAGATGTGTACCGTAGGTTACGACCGAGCTGGTAGGGGGTATTTTTCCGGTGCCGGACTAATGGAATTATGCTCAGACCGGACTACTTTTTCTGGCTCCGGACTGCTTTTTCTGGGCTTGGACTATGGATTACCTAAGATAATACAGGAGTACGGACTATAAAATGGGAGCTATGGACTGTGGAATGGCAGTGCAGACTACGGACTATAGATTTTGGACTCCGGACTATGGACTTCGGACTACTGAACAGGACTACGGACTACAGGGCAGGACTAAGGACTACAGGGCAGGACTACGGATTACGGACTATGGACTATGGACTAAAGATTAAGGACTACGGACTAAGGTCTACGGACTAAGGTCTAAGGTCTAAGGACTAAGGACTATGGTCTACGGTCTAAGGTCTAAGGTCTAAGGTCTAAGGTCTAAGGACTACGGACTACAAGACACTACGGACTAAGGACTAAGGACTACGGACTAAGGACTAAGGACTACGGACTAAGGACTAAGGACTACGGACTAAGGACTAAGGACTACGGACTACGGACTATGGACTACCGTCTAAGGTCTAAGGACTAAGGTCTAAGGACTACGGACTAAGGACTACGGACTACAGAGCAGGACTACGGACTACAGAGCAGGACTACGGACTACAAGACACTATGGTCTAAGGACTACAGACTATAGGGCAGGATTATGTACGGACTACGGACTATGGACTAACTTGAAGGATTGAGGACTTCGTGTAGTGGCAGGACCACATGCAGTGGTAACACTTCTCGCAGCCCGGGGACGAGAGTGAACGATGTGGTGACATGGCCGAATGAGATGGTAACAGAGGGGTGCTCTTTAGAGGGGACCCGCTCCAGTCCTCGAGACCTATAGAGGGACAACGACTCAATCAGGAGCTTCGCGCTACAGGTCGAGGAAATCCTCTCGACTCTGCGGCAAGAAAGGAAGCATTCCTGAGGACAGACTCACCTGAGAATTCAGAAGAGCCACCGAAGGACACACGAGAGAGAGAGAAAGAGAGAAAGGAAATGAAAAACAGAAAAGAAAGTTAAGGCGCTCAAGCCCGAAAGGGCCGGGGGAGGAAGATCAAGAAATAGTAGAAGTGCTACGTGTACATCAGATGATACTGCTGAATTCTGACTCCGCTTCGCTGTTTCCCGAGCTTCTCGGCATGGACTTCCTAATTTGTATGATGTGTCTCACGGTCCTGCCAGGCTGTTGGTCAGTGTCCTGCTACACTTCAGAATGAGGATTATAGAACAGGACTATAGCCCGCAGATTTCGGACCATGACTCAAGGTTTTGGAACATGGCTCCGGACTCTGGACTAACTACAGACTAAGAATTTCGGACTTCGGACTTCGGACTTCGGACTTCGGACTTCAGACTTTGGACTACAACCTCTGTACTTTGGACTATAAACTACAAAATAGGCATTAAGTTTAAAGTCTCTAAAGATTACAAGCAAACAGTCATGAATATTGGTCTGAAGTAGTGGTACAGTGACCGAAGTGATGTGGTATACTTGTGACATGCCGGTTATATCCAGCGGAGTTACAATTTCAGTTGCCGGTAATTGCCGGACACTATGACAGGGGCTAATTTTTAGACTTCATTAACTTATATCTGCCATTCCGTACACTATATTAAATAAGATATAAATTTGTTGGACTTCCAAGTATTGTATAAGTTTAAGGTATATACTGTTATTTTTGCTAAGTTTATAGTATTTGATTTGATTTGTTAATACTCAGATACTAAGCATATAAGTCTTGTGGCTGTAGGACTGATGACGCGTCAACTTCAAATGTTGACTATCACTAATGAGCCTCACCTTTGATTGTTTCATCCTGTGCTCATTCTTTATCTTGTAATAAACAAGTTTAACACTAGAATAGCCTTTTTCTTATGTACAGATATTTTGTTCAATAATTGCTAGTCATGATGCCTATTTGATCATGTTCAATACAAAGTGCAGAGGTTGTAGTCCGAAGTCCGAAGTCCGAAGTCCGAAGTCCGAAGTCCGAAGTCCGAAGTCCGAAGTCCGAAGTCCGAAATTCTTAGTCTGTAGTTAGTCCAGAGTCCGGAGCCATGTTCCAAAACCTTGAGTCATGGTCCGAAATCTGCGGGCTATAGTCCTGTTCTATAATCCTCATTCTGAAGTGTAGCAGGACACTGACCAACAGCCTGGCAGGACCGTGAGACACATCATACAAATTAGGAAGTCCATGCCGAGAAGCTCGGGAAACAGCGAAGCGGAGTCAGAATTCAGCAGTATCATCTGATGTACACGTAGCACTTCTACTATTTCTTGATCTTCCTCCCCCGGCCCTTTCGGGCTCGAGCGCCTTAACTTTCTTTTCTGTTTTTCATTTCCTTTCTCTCTTTCTCTCTCTCTCGTGTGTCCTTCGGTGGCTCTTCTGAATTCTCAGGTGAGTCTGTCCTCAGGAATGCTTCCTTTCTTGCCGCAGAGTCGAGAGGATTTCCTCGACCTGTAGCGCGAAGCTCCTGATTGAGTCGTTGTCCCTCTATAGGTCTCGAGGACTGGAGCGGGTCCCCTCTAAAGAGCACCCCTCTGTTACCATCTCATTCGGCCATGTCACCACATCGTTCACTCTCGTCCCCGGGCTGCGAGAAGTGTTACCACTGCATGATGGTCCTGCCACTACACGAAGTCCTCAATCCTTCAAGTTAGTCCATAGTCCGTAGTCCGTACATAATCCTGCCCTATAGTCTGTAGTCCTTAGACCATAGTGTCTTGTAGTCCGTAGTCCTGCTCTGTAGTCCGTAGTCCTGCTCTGTAGTCCGTAGTCCTTAGTCCGTAGTCCTTAGACCTTAGTCCTTAGACCTTAGACGGTAGTCCATAGTCCGTAGTCCGTAGTCCTTAGTCCTTAGTCCGTAGTCCTTAGTCCTTAGTCCGTAGTCCTTAGTCCTTAGTCCGTAGTCCTTAGTCCTTAGTCCGTAGTGTCTTGTAGTCCGTAGTCCTTAGACCTTAGACCTTAGACCTTAGACCTTAGACCGTAGACCATAGTCCTTAGTCCTTAGACCTTAGACCTTAGTCCGTAGTCCTTAGTCCGTAGTTCTTAATCTTTAGTCCATAGTCCATAGTCCGTAATCCGTAGTCCTGCCCTGTAGTCCGTAGTCCTGTTCAGTAGTCCGAAGTCCATAGTCCGGAGTCCAAAATCTATAGTCCGTAGTCCGCACTGCCATTCCACAGTCCATAGCTCCCATTTTATAGTCCGTACTCCTGTATTATCTTAGGTAATCCATAGTCCAAGCCCAGAAAAAGCAGTCCGGATCCAGAAAAAGTAGTCCGGTCTGAGCATAATTCCATTAGTCCGGCACCGGAAAAATACCCCCTACCAGCTCGGTCGTAACCTACGGTACACATCTATATAAGCTGGCCCGTAACTTGCGGTCTATGCGGAAACTGAGCTCGCCCGTAGCTTACGGACCAAAAAGGTGTCATTTGAGCTCGTTTGACCAGCCCGTAACTTGCGGCCTTAGGTCACTTTTGTCTGGCCCGTAGGTTTCGGCGAAAGTCACCGTATTGTGTGGCGCATTGATCATCTTTAGCCACCGGACACATTAGTGTTTTGCATTCAAATCCTGCTGACGGACTCAAGGCCAGATGCAAGTTAGCTGTAATTAGCGGTGTGTCCCGCGTCCCGCATGCCACGCCCCGAGCCTCGTGCCACTGAGTCTTAACTGGCGTCGATTGTGCCGTCTCATCCGCATTGAGACAATTCTCGTACGTTTTTATTTCTCCCAGGGCGTGCGGTACACGACGCGCGACGTACAATGAACAAGGGCATCCGCAGGAGGCGAGCCTTTGCCCGCAGTGGTACGTGTTAACAAACGGTGGCCTGAACAAGGTAAGGTGACATAGCTACTATCAAAGACACGTAGGAGTAGGAATGGACAACAAGTATGCTGGATGGCTACAGGAACGAAGGTACAGTAACACAGGCAAGAACGCAAGAAAGACAAACACAGAGAATGCTTATTAGGGTGGGGGAAGAAGAGTGAGGGGCGCCATTCCCTAGAGGTTACGACCCGGAGAGAGTGTGAGGGCGACGTTCACATTCACGTTGCTAGATTGTGCTTGAACGGAAACGGAAACAGAGGGAAGCTGCAGAGGGATGGCCGGAAGCGGCGTAGGCGCCATCGTGGCCGGGATAACTTGTCCGCCGCTCGCGGGAAGCGTCGGGGTGGATGCGCGGCACGGTCGATACGGCACTCCCGCGCGGCTGAGATGATGCGTCGTGATGAGGATGGGCCGTGGCCATCAAGGGCACCATGGACGTCGAGGGGAACGGCAGAGGGCTATCTGGCAGCGACTTGAATACGTTTCTTGTGGAGGGGGTCCGTTTGTGGATATCCGGCATGGCCGATACTACTTGCTTGCGCTCCAGGGGAGGAACGTCGGGACGAGGATGCAAGTCATATGGCTTATACCGAGCCGATCGCAGATTGCCGCGGTGGAGAACGTTGGGCTCCACGTCTGGCCTGCTGCAGAGTGGAGAACGGGGCCGCGATGGTTCCCTACGGGCCCCCTCAAGATGACGGGCAAAATTCAAGAGGCTGGGGCTATCTGCTATCCGACATTTCAACGGACGTGCAAAGGAGGGAGCCAGGGACTACTTACCCAAGAGGGCCGACTGATGATCTCGGGTTGGAATGAGGTGCGCCGGCTTGCTGTCTGCTGAAACTACGCTCGCTTCTACAGGGATGACGGCCCGGACGTCTTCTGCCTTCACGGGGCTGATGACGGATTCCGCCTTCAGTGGGGCCGACCGCCTTCCATAAAAAGGTTTTGATAGGTAGCGTCCTCCGATTTCACCGGGCTGACGCTGTCTGCCAGCCGACCCTTCAGCAGATGAACAAGGGATACAACCGAATACTGCTTACCCAACGGGGCCGACTGATGAGCCCGAGCCGGTGCAATGCCCGCCGGCCTGGTGTCTGCGGATCTGATGCCTGTGTTTGAAAGGTCTACCGCCGTATGAAGGCCTTGGCGGGGGGGATGGCCGGCGGTGCCCTCCGACTGTATGCAACTGTGAGAGCATGGCGCAAGGCGCTTTGCCGATCGCAAGACACGGGAAGAAGGACCGGTCGACATGTTTATCCGTGTCTGCACAAACGTTCGGTGTCAGCGAGCATGTGTGACCCTCCTTGCTTAACTTACGGGTGGAACAAGAAAGACGGGCGAGAAGGACAATGGGCGGGAGAAAGAGGGAGGGTGGGGTTGCACGTCGCCGGTCTCGAGGTTAATGTAGACAGAATTCTTGACATCCATAAACAAGCACCCACACGTTGACGGAGTCCATCCACTTCTTCCGCACGGAGCATCAGATCGAGATACTTGGCATGTATGACAGCGATGTTCTGCAACCCTCATATGGGGCGCCATGATCGTCACGATACTTATATATTGCTATTCGACTGGGACTCGGATATAATCCATAATGATACAAACTTGAAGCTCACCTTTCTCCTACTGCATGAGCCGTTTCCGGTCCTCTTTAAGCCCAGTTGAACTTCTCGGTAGGGTGACGGTTAGAGGAGGCTCGTCGCGATGAAGAACGCGCCTGGGGCTTGATCTGATAAGTTGAGAATAACACGTGACCGCGTTTCGCTTCCAATATTCATTATTTATGATTGGGTGTGCCTCATGACCGATCGCGAGCGGTCTGCAGCCTCACATTCGTAGTCACTGCGGAACCCTCAGATTACTTTTCGCGAAAAAGGTATGAAAGAATCGAGTTCTTCCACCTTTTCAGACCTCAAGGCACTATTTTTCAACCCTTTTTCGATCGCGAAGTTGTGAGGAGGGATGTGGCATCGACGTCGACGAGCCCGCACCTCCTTGGGACTTTTTGGACTGAAAAAGCTGGATTTTTCCGCCCTTTCCTGAGCTCGAAAAATCTCGCCTATGTCGACTACTTTTTCCCTCGAAAAAGTCAATTTCTTCATACCTTTTCTCATCTGAAAACCTGCTTTCGAGAGCTAGAAGCAGCTCTGCGCACGGACCTATGCATCGGGCGCGAGAAATCTACCAAGTCGCGTCTTGACACGTCGCTTTCACCTTCGCCCCTTTCCTCTGAACCACCACGTACTCGCCACGTTCCTTTCCTTCTCCGCGGCTTTGTGCTCTCCGTCGGACATGTTGGTGCATACTACGCTCCATGAGAATCTCCAGAAAACATCAACGTGCAGCGCCACATACGGCATGTGCACGCATATACGTACCCTGCGGTGAGGTCCTCACGATGTCTCTTGATTTTATTCTATCAATTCTCAGCTTCCGATCGCTGTGCTCAGTTTCTCAAGTCCTCGTAAGTTCTCTTTATTATGTTCTTGGTCGCATGTCTACTCCAAAAAAGGGCGGTAAGTAACTTACCTAGCTTGAACGAAGCGATATCTCTTATGTGACAAGATCTGATCATAATCGGCTGAAAGATCGTGCCCGCCGTGCTACCCAGGTGAGTTTGTTAGCAAGCAGAGGTGAGTCAAGAACCGAGAACGTGGGTTGTTTCTCCCATCTTGAGCAAAGGCTGATCACAGCTGATCTTGATATGTAGGCTTATACATGCTGCAAGCAGGTTGCGAGGCGCTGTGCATACCGTGAGTATTATGTATCTCTTCCCGCTCCCCACCTGCCAAACTAGCTCAATTTCCAGGGACCAGTCCTCGAACGCGTACATTTTAGAGGCCCGATAAGCCCGTCATTCGAGAAATCAACAACCCGTCCCGGTGATCGCAGTGTGCTTCGTGTGCGAGCCAGCCAAGGCTACCTGCACTACTCGCTCTCGCACGTTCTGCATCTTGCGCTTCTGTGTACAAGCCGTGCTCCATTTCTGTTGGGATTCCGGCTATGCAGGCAGCAGCGAACGGGGGCGGGCTGGGATTGGTCAGGGGCATTTAATAGATATTAATTGACCTGTATTTATCGGATGGTAATGACATACTTTTTGCTCGCTCTTTTCATGTCATAAGATGTGTCCTCCTCCGCGTCAAAAATGCCTTCGAAAAAAGCCATATTCTTAGAGTCCAAAAGTCGAAATCAACTGCAATTTTCACCCCTTTCTCTATCTTAAAAGGTCACTTCACACGCCTGGGAAGAGTATGGAAAAAGCATCACTCTTTCCACCCTTTTTCGCGCCAAATATTCCGAGGGTTCCGCAGTGAGTATGGCAGCGGTCGGTCTATGTGTTGGTGGATGGCCTCAACACCACAACAGAATATTAATTGAAAAAAGGATGACATCAAAGCCCAGAAGAAGAAGAAAAGCGAAACGGGGCGCGGGACACACCGACGCGTCGATACTGATGGCTATCTCTGTCTGATGCAGTAGGTCCATCTCCATAGACCGCTAAAGTTAACTGTACAGGAACAGGCTGTTAGAGTTCAAGCCCCCCATTCTCTCCGCCTGTGCAGATGACTCGTAGGAAAGACGAGCGCTGAAGGATCCTCAGCACTCTCGGGCACGGTAAAGCTGACCATGCTGACTCTGGCTGCGGTCGCGGAATTTCTGGACGACGTCTCCGACATGGAGGGCGTCAGTCTAGAACAGCTGATGTTGTTTTATCGCCTCTGCTGCAATTCCAAGAGCGATATCCTTCTGACACTGCCCGCTCTTGATGGCAAGGAGGAGCCGCCCACGCATCTCTCTCCCGCTTTCGAGCGGTTTCTATCCAATGCCTGTGACATCGCATCCGAAAAGGTCCAACCCTTATGGGGTCTGATACGATGGTCGGTTTGGGGTGCTGCCGACGCTTCCCCGGAGGAATCGCAGATGCTTCAGCATCTGTATCGTCAACACGGACACCCTGTCGGCCTGAGTACGTCGTTTATCTATCGACACTTCCGTGCCCGTGCCGATGACCTAATTTTCCAGCCTACAAAACAATCTATCCACCCATTGATAGCTGCATGTCTAACGACTGCAAGGGCCATGGCCTCCCATTAAAAAAAACGGAACAGCTAAAGGCTGCTCTGTTTACTTTAGGAGAAGGCGTTCTCCCCATTTGGGTCGCCCGTCTCTACTGCGACAGTACGTGCCGGCCTGCTGTGGTGCAGCCCGAACTGAACCCCCGCCGTCAGAGTGCCAAATTGTGTACCATAATAATTTTGGGTGAAGAACAAGTCGCGCGAGTACTATCGCCGCTCGATACCAGACTATATTCAAGTCGGAAAGCATCACTTCGCCGAGCGCAGACTCGTCGACGTATGGATCTCAGGGATGCTGTACGCATGGTACGTGCACTCTGCCCTTGCGGTTTTTCCTCGCACGTGGAGCTGAGTGGGGCGTTGTGCATGGACCGCTAGGACCTCTGCAGGTGGCTCTGCGAAGACGTACAATTCTGCGATCCAGCGCCGGCACAACTGGGACTCCACATGGCCCTCTCCGGAAGTGCGCACTAATCACGTATGGGACGCGTTTGTCATCGTGTCCCTTCTGCAAGATGCCATGCGCCATGGTAACGTTCTGCGCGTTCCTGACGACGGAAGCCAGAGGGAACGATTTGATACCGCAATTCAGGCGCGGAACGAACGCATTTCGGCATTTGGGCAGGATGAGCGATCGCACTGGTGCCATCGCTGCGTGCGACTCTTAGACTCAGATGAGAAGGGTCCCAGTGAGTCACACGTACCTCAATATCACGCTGTACCATACCAATGGTGGCTTCAGAAAAGGTATCCATGGTCGTCATCGATGGCGTGGTCATGGGGCGCCCATGCTGCGCTTACCAGAATCCGACGGAGCCGCCCTGCATGACTAACCTGAAAAACACCAGAGATCGGTTCTGCCCCAAGCATCTATCAGAGAAGGGCAGGACATGCTACGCAAAAGACTGCACCAACCCAGCCCGGGACGGCTTCCGCACCTGCGACGATCCTGCCCACGTGCAGGCAGAAACTCGCTATTCGCAGAGCAAGGGAACCACTAGCCGGCGATTGGCCGATCGCCTCAAGCGCCAGAAAGCGGCGCAGAAAGGGGACTCGTCGGAGGACGAAGATCCTGATAGCGAGTCAGACGGGGAGAAGGAAATCAGCGTCAACATCGACGATACTGCCGGCGGGAAGGGCAAGGGCGTACCAGCGGAGGTGAAAGTGAAGGTGCAGTTTGGCCGCAAGATGACCCACAACGAACAGCTGTTCGTGGCCCCGTGTGGCATGATCATTGCGCGAGAGACCTTCTTCCGCTCGGAGGCGTACAGCTCAGTCCTTGTGCGTATATGCTACCCATCCACCCGGTCTCTTGGCTCACATACATGCAGGAAATGCTCAAACGCGTCTATCCCAACAAGATGCTCCTGCCGGACCACGTATCGTACGACAGCTCTTGCATCGTAGGCAAGATGGCCGACAAAGACCCAGACTTCGATAAAGTAACGTTCACCGTGGATGTGTTCCACTTTTTCTGCAAGCATTCCAAAAAGGATGAGTACTGCCAGACGCATTGCAATCCCAAGGAGCACCCCGAGCTCATCTCCGAGGACGGCGAGGGGTGGTGGTTCAACACCTCTGTCTGCGAGCAGACAAACAACTGGTTAGGAAAATATCTGCCCATGTGCCGGGAGATGAGAGCGGATAAATACTCGTTCTTCCTGGACGAGCTTATTTTGTGCCACAACGCGGACCTCAGAGAGAAGCTTGACAAAGACGGGCACTGTCCAGACTATTGGCGGTCCGAGTATTTTGCGTAAGACCAGACTGCTGCAGCTGGATACCGGTCCTTTGTAGCTTCATAGCGCCCTTCGTCGTCCTCATCCGATATGATAATGTTTACTTGTCCCAGGAGCATGCTGGTGGCGGCGATGCCACATTCGGCGTGGGCAGTTTGTGTATACTATACTTATCGTTTGCGGCATGCCGCTGATTACAATTTGTGATCGAGACTACATACTCAACCTCGGTCTGATCGACCCCGCCCCCATTGACCTTTAGTCCCTCGGCAGAATTTGAACATTTCGGGCGTAAGCATGCATGCCCGTGGGGCGCATTTGCCTTTGGCTCAGGGCGCGCGGGGCGCGGGGCGCGGTTGCGCCCGCCCCTTCATTCATCCGTTTGCCGCAACACAGCTGGATTTCGTCATCCAAAGGCTTTCAGCGCCGCCGATGCTCAGTCGGGTTTTGATCAGAATTGAAATTCGGTCGAAGAAATGTATTGTATACAAAACGAAGACGAAGGTAGAAGACATAACAAGGCGCTCGGCATGAGCGAGCGATAAAACTAAAAGGCTAGAGTGTGCGGGTTCAGCGGGAGATCCAAGGTAGTGTCCTGCGATCTTGCTGAGGTAGATTTCATGGCTCAGACGGAGGCAGCGGAGGGTGAGCTGGGCTCGGGGGCATTCGATCCATCGACTGCGGACTGAAACGCTGGCCACAGGCCAGGTTCCGTACGGCCATGCTCGTAAAAGGTCTGCCTCAACTCTCGGGTAGCAGCTAAATAGACGGCACGTGCGTCGTAAAACGTTCCCTTCTTGTATGGAAGTCCGGTGAGATCTAGGAAACGCTTCTGCCTGAGCACGGGCACAGGAAGGCGCGTTTTGGTGCCGTAATGTGCGTGCAGATTCGCTTTTTTAACAGCTATGATCACGGCGCATACGTCCACCATGTGAAAGTCATTCGGCCAGCGTTTGCCTAGAATGTCTGGGGCTCCGCCAATGGTGGGTAGACTGCCGCCGAGAGATGGGCTTCCGCCAACAGATGGGCTGCCGCCGACGGGTGGGCTGCCGGCGGCGGGTGGGCTGCCGGCGGCGGGTGGGCTGCCGGCGGCGGGTGGGTTGCTGGGTCCAGGAGGTGATGCTGTTGGAGAGGTGCCAGGAGTCTCCCATGCATGAGCTGGGGCTGTATAAAAATGTGAGCACGTTCGGGACGTAGAAGTCCGGGAAAAAACCCGGACCCGGACCCGGACCCGGACAGACCAAAACCGGACCCGGAACTCCGGGTTTTCGCCCGGACATCACGTGGCGTATTCCGGATTGCACAAAACGCTGTCCGGAATGTCATGCTCGTCCGGGAAACGTGACCTCGACGTCCGGGTTTTGTGCTAGAGGGCGGAACAGCCCGTTTAGGACAGGACTCTGTGACGGCGTGACCTTATGTCAGCGTCGTGGATGGTATGGCCCGCGGGTCACAGCGGGTCGTACCTACATGTACGTAGTTACCATAGGTCAGCACGACAGCCTTTCATCCGCCTCTGCGGTCGCATCCCTTCATTACGCTTCTCAGTACATTTGTACACTTTTTTACGTGTCCATAGATAGCATACTTGTGCGCTTTCTTGTGTCTCCATAGGTACTTGCATACATCGGTACCTACACACTCATCTGTACCCACGGACTGACCTATACAATATACATACGGACAATATACGGATGTACCTGTACACACAGCCCTGAATACAAGAGTATGTGTATCGCGCATGTTACCGATCCCTCGGTGCTAATGCTGTGGCTTTCTCGCTGTTATGATTGATCGCGTGAGAGAAGCGCTCGGTTCCCAACTATACGAATCCAGGACCTACATCGACTGCACTATACGAACGCGAGATAGCATTTCAAGTAATGGCGATCTGAAAAACACCGAAACCACGACGTGATCCTGTATGTCTATGTATAACGCACATTGTCCTCCCCATCTCCAAGTCGTCCAACCTCCTACCCATCGGTTTCCTCCACTTCCTCAATGACCTCAAGGCCCCATGGCGTCATGCTCGTCGGCGCCCCAACGTTCTCGGCGCTGTTCTCGTCACTATCCAGTCCTGTCGTTGAGAAATGGCGCTCACCCTTCGTCGCCGCCGTCGTCGCCGCCGCCGTCTCCGCCACCCACCGCGTTCCCCTCATCGACCTCCTGAATAACCTCAAGACCCCACGGCGTTATTGCGATCGGGACCCTACGAAGGTTAGCAACGCGCCTTCTCCAAGCAACAATGAACCCATACATTGGTCCCACGTCTACCGGGGCATTAGAGTTGCTTTGCGCTCCTCCGTTGTTGCCGTCTCGGTGAAGTAATATGGCGCGAAGACGACGCATGAGGGTAAGGAAGAGCTGACGCACTGGGAAACACATAATTGGGAGTGATTGGTGATTTGTGGTTTTGGTGGGAGGTGGTGGTAGTTAATGTAGTGGTCAGGCGCCGAAAACGGCCTTTTCAATACGTCTCAGCAAACGGCCACAAACGGAGTCCCAGAACGATGCTCACCAAATCGTCCCCTTAGCGTGTTCCGCTATTCGCGAATGCGCTATCCTTCACAGATTCACCTTGATCTGGATGGGCCGTTGCTGGTGCGTTGTGTGCCGCATGGATTGTAATTCACGTTGCTCACATCCACGGGACGCACACGAACGACTTGTTCGCACTGGTGCCGACCTGGCGCTGTATTTCGGACAGGGCATCTAACGCTCCCCCGCACGCCAATTCTCATTCCCGCCACCTTCGCTGCTTGCCGCCGTTTCTACAGCCTCGCAGTCGCTCGCGGCCTTCGTGTCTCCGCCAGGGCATCGACGCAGAGCACCGCATCAACTTCGGTGAGTCCTCGCGCCACCCCCATAAGGCGAGCTGCCATCGACCATCCAGCCGACACTCGCCTCGGCCTTTCAGGCGGGGAACCGTGGTTTCCTGCAAGACAAGGTGAGCCTCGATTCGCCCCGGCCATTATCGATGAAACGTGACTTACCAGTGCACGAAACCGCGTCGTAGGGCCCTCCACGACTACGTATGAACCACGCAGCGGCCTCCCGCAACGCCGGCACAGCGTCGGCCCGACGCTCGCTCCGAAAGACTTTGTTCGATAGACATGGAGGCCGCTCGGCGCGGGCCTTCGAACCTCAGATCTCCGGGCCCAAACACGTTGTCTCCTAGGCCTTCTGTGAGTGTTCATTCAGCTCGGCTATTCAGAGTGAACCGCGACTTACCAGTGCGTGAAACGAGGTCGCAGACGCCCTCCGGCCGTGCGCGTCCGAGTTCTACGGCTCGCACCACCAGCGACGCAGTCGGCGGGCTGCGCCCGCCTCGTGCGACGTGAGCGTCGCACCGACGCTCACGGCAATGTCTTGCTCTAGAGATGTACAGGTCCCCCGGCGCGGGCCTTTGAATCCTCGAATTTCGGGTGTTCAAAAGTTGTTTCTGGGTGTCAAGGTAAGCCCAGTTGACCTTGGCTATTTCGAACGAAATTACCAGTGCTCGGAATTGTCTTCTAGTGCCTCCAGGAACCCTGCTACAACACCCACGACACGTGCGGCGGGCCGCGACGTGAGCATCGCACCGACGCTCACGTCGATGTCTTGCTCTAGGGAGGTGCAGGCCGCGCGGCGCGGGCCTTTGCATCCTGGGATTTTGGGCGCAAAAAAGTGCTTTCTTGGACGTTAAGTGAGCCCCCGTCGACGTCCGCTATTCTGAACGAAAATATACTTTCCAGTGCTCGAAACGGTGTCCTAGAGCCCTGTTACGGCCTGCACGACACATGCGGCGGGCTGCACCCGCCTCCCACGACGTGAACGTCACACCGACGCTCACCTCGGTGTCTTGTTCTAGTGACATGTACGCCGCTCGACGTGGGCCTCTGGATTCTAACAAAACGGTGACGAAAACTCCTGCGAAGTGAGCATCGGAGCGACGTTCACGACCTTTGCTTTGCGCTATGGACGTGTAGGCCGCTCGGCGTGGGCATCTGGATTTCGAAAAAAAAAAAAAACGGCGGCAAAAACTGACATTGTAGAGAGCCTGGTGAGTCCCATTTTACCTTGGCTATTATCAATAGAAAATCGCTTACCGGAACACGGAAAATGTGTCGTACGGCGTCCCATAACCACGCTCCGTCCGCACGGCCCCGCCTCAAGCATCGTATCGACGCTCACGTCGATGCCTTGTCCCAAGACCCTGTAGGTCACTCGGCGCGGGCCTCAGGACCTCGGAAAAAAGGCGACGGAAGCGGACATTCTGGAGGGTCTGGTAAGTCCCTGTTTCGCTTGGCTAATCGTGTGGCAAAGGACTCACGAAAGCGCACGGCGGGCGTGCAGAAAGGCTCTGGACAACTCGAGCAACGCACGCAGAGGCTGGCCGCGATCGCCGGGCTGCGCGCGCTGTCAGCGTCGATGAACGGTCGGCGCTGGCATCGAGAGCGCGTTTGGGCGGCGTGGACGCTGCTCGCCGCGAGGCCTCTCATCCCGCTAACCATTCCGTTCGCTCTCACTTGACGTATTCTACATTCCCTTCGTACGGTTTTGCCATTTGTTGGTAGTGGGCCCCTTCGGCGATATCTATGTCTATATTTCCCGGTTCTCGTTGCGTTGTCCGTTTTTCCGGTGTTTCGATGCCTCGCGGAATGGCCTGTCGCATCTAAAAGCAAAAATCACGCGCATACGAGGCACTACCTTCTCGAGGCAGGGTCTCCAAGGCCCCCACCGTTGAGACATGTGGTGGCATGTGGTCGTTGAAGCTTACCGTCTTGGTTTCGATCAATGGTGCGCCAAGAGTCTGTCGCTATCTGTACTTCATTCTTGAACAGTGCATGGAATTGGTTTGGCGCAGGATAACTGCAGGACATCTAGCATCCCATTTATACATGAGGCTACATCTGTGTTGTGATACTGTTTCCATGACTGAGTAAAGAAAACATGAGATACATAACCGCCACGTACGTTCCTCCGTGTCTTCCACAGGCCTCAATCTGGGGAACATGGACATATGCGGCTGTCGCCATGCACACGCACCACATCTCTCTCTCTATCTCTCTCCCTCTGCGCCGAGAATGGGCCATGTCTCGATCCGTCATCTGGTGCCCGCATCCTTCCTCCAAAAGTCCATGAGCTCCCGTCATGAATAACGCCACGTACCCATGCTGTACCTCCTTCAAGCTTGCTCCAGGTGGATCGTGTCTGATTCACGGGCGCGATTCATTTCAATGTGGCGTAGGAACGTCGTAGCGCTTCGTATGAGCTATATAGCATAACATGCATAGGGTACGATCGCAGTGCACTCCACATGCGACAAACTCGAACGCATTGCCGGCAGCAAATTGATATTGTCGGTTGTCATGATTTCCCACGACCCTTTGAAGATTGCCTAGGGCCCGGCCTCTATCGATGCGGCCCGGCCTCTTGAGGATTTCTGGAGCCGGCGTCCCGTACCCGGTCTTACACCCTCTCACACTCAGTAGTTACGCCTTGTAGATGCAAGCGCACCGAGGCAGGTAAGCACGTACCTCCATGTTCTGACCAGGTTCGGAACCTGTGTCGTTCCCAAGTCGTACGGCTGTGTCAACACGGCGCCAAGTCCGTCACTAGAGCGGCGATGCTGCTAGTGGTCTCGAAGAGTACGACGCTAAGGCCCGTCCCTTAGCGAAGAGAGATAGAGGATGGTTGAGGCAGTCAAGGAGCGAGGATGAGAGGAGCGAATCGAGCGACTGTATTGCAAGTCAAGATACAAGATATACAAGAGGATAAACTTAGTGCTACAGGTCCGTGTACGTGGGGTTTATATATGCGTAGGTACGATAGGATATCCTAGGCGAAAGAGGCAGACGAAAGAGGCAGACGAAAGAGGCAGACGAAAGAGGCAGTAGGATATCCTATACGAAGTCTTAGATAAGCAATCAGTGGAGGAAGCGATGACAGTAAGTGATGGATCGATGGATCGATAGATGGTTGGAGGGCGTCATCGCAGAAGAAAAGAAATGATAAGTCCTTGTAAAAGAGAAAAGAAAATACGGTCATAACATCACCCCTCGTCCAGGTGTCAAGTCGTCCCGACTTCTCTGCACCCAAAACATCCTGTCACAAGAATCTTCCATGCGAACCGTGAAGCAGTGATTGCAGGGCCTCCCTTCTTTCCCTTTGCAATGCCGTTGAGTGGCGTAACATCGCGAACAGGAGCTGCGCCGTCTGCCGAGGGTGGTCTCCGTGGTGAGTCGTAGGTTCTGGAAGTCCGTCTTGTCACAGGTGTCGCGCTGCTTAGCACCCTGGCAGGCTTCACAAGGTGGCGGACCGAAGCAATTCCGGTGAGCCTGTGCGCAATTGGTGCACCTGATGAGTACTCCCTTCTCCTTCCACGCCGCGTTGGTCCGTCGCAGTTTCTCTCCTGAGGGCGCTATTACCCATCGTAGTGGACCGGAGTCGTCGGAGGTGGGATTGAAACACGTCGCGGTAGATGTCACGGGCGTCGTGTCGGTTACTGACGGAGACTCGTTTGCGAATGGACTCAGGAAAGAGGGGTGAGGGATACGTCCTCGAGGTCGCGGGGGTCCATTGATGTGGGGAGTATCGGCGGCGAGGTCATGGTGGGCAGTGTCGGCGGGTCCGGGGTTGAGTACAGCCCATTGAAGGGGTTGGGGATGAACAAAGTGTCCACTGCCGTCAGGTCGAATGGGGTTGGGCTGCGAAGCAGGTCGTCCGGCGGCATACCAGGCGACCAGTTCTTCATCGCGGTGTCCAATATCTCGTACGACCCAATCGATGTCGTTGAATCCCATGATGGATTGATCCAGGTGATCTCCGAGGTACTCGAGGTGTTGCCAAACACCGCATCCTTGAATGGTTCGAAAGGACTGCTGCTGCCGCTCGAGCGCTTCCTGGGCTCGACGGTTCACCTGTTCGAGCGCATCTGCCATATCCTGAGCACTTCGATTCAATGCCTCGCGTTCTTCTTGGTTCTCGAGGTGCGAGCGCCAGGCATCAACCACTGCATTAGCCCTTGCTGTGGCCTCGTCAGAGTATCCGGACAGTGCGTGGACAGTGTTGCGCATGTAGTTCTCGATGGCTCCTTGGTATTCCGGTCTTCCTAGAAGAAGGAGGTGTCGCACGGAAAGGAGGTCATTGATCGTGTTGAACTCGACATTGACGGGGTTCAGAATGACTGTATCGTGATTTCGAATGGGGAGGGGGCGCGACTGGTAGTATTCCGTGCGGTCTCGGTCCTGCGACGTTGGAAGGCGCCCGCCGTTGCGTCGTTCAACAACGCATCGAGCATGCTGATGCCATAGGGCGGCGGTGTACTGGGGTCGTCCTGGGAATGGAGATGCGTGTTCCTGTTGTCCTCCAGATCCGTCGAGAGGCTTCCAAGAGTTCTCGTCGTGGGCAAAGACGCGTTGGACAAGCATGAGTGCCTCTCCCATCTCGATGGACGAGACGTCCTGGGGTTCTCGTTGCGCGATCTGTTGGAACCAGTCGACGACCTTCTGGCGGTCTGCAACGCTGGGGTCGTTGTCGTCGATGATGCGTTGGACTGTCGAGATGCTCGTCTCCTCGGGGTCGGGCTCCGGTGTGGCAGTTGTGAGTTCCGTGGCAAGTTCCTGCCACGTCTGGTGTCTCTGGGGCCATTGGCCGGCATCCCCCCACTCGATCCATTGGTTGTCGCTGGTCTGTTGTCCCGCCTCCGTGTTGTTGGTGTTGATCGCTGCCATCCTGTCCCGGTGCCGGCCCAGACCTCGGCGTTGGCCTGACTGGCGGCTGAGTGAAAGCTACCCGCCTCGTCGTCCTCATCGTTGTCCGTGGTGTCGTCCTCATGCTCGGAGGAGGAACGATCGGTGTCACCTCGGCGTCGTCATCCGTGGTGTCGTCCTCGTCGTCTCCGTCTGTGGACTGGTCGTTGGCGATGGTGGGTGAGGTGTCGAGTAACGGTGTGGTCTCGTCGATGGGCATGGCCTCAGATTGTACGGGTACGGAGTGATACTGTTCGGGCTGGGGCTGGTAGGCGGTGGAGATGCGCAAGTAGGGGTGGGATTCGTTGTCGGCGTTCCCGTTGTAGGAGTCGACGTCGCTGTCGGTGAAATCGGTCTGCATAGTCGGAGAAGCAGGAGAAGAAGGGCAAGGCATATTGCGATGAGAATGATACTGATTGTGATGACTAGAATGAGAAGAGCTGCTGGTGCGGTGAAGGACATTCGCTGTTGGGGTCAAAAGGTGAAAAGTTACCCCCCCTTTTATACTCGACGTCCGCGTCGTGTGGCTATGCTAGAAGTGCCTTTTTCGGTTTGGATATCCTGGCCGCGCGTGGAGCGACGCGGGGCTGTTGTGCCTTTAGCTGCCAGATTTGGTATGCGTGGATTTCGTCCGTCGGAGGAAATCCCAGTGGCGGTGGACTGTGGCCGGAGGGCTTGAGGGTGCCGTTTATGGAAGTCTGCGATAGCGGCATCGGCCGTTCCCTGTACATTGCCCATAGGTTCCCAAGTATCGTCGGCATCCGAATAGCCCTTCCAGTGGACGAGGTACTGCAGCTGATTGCGGTAGCGGCGCGAGTCCACAATCTTGTCAACCTCCCATTGTTCTTCATTGTTGACAAGATCTGGTAATGGCGGCAGCGGAGTTGGTCCGTTGGCTTCCGTGGTGCGATAAGGTGAGAGATACGATGCGTGGAAGACCGGGTGAATCTTCCAGGTGGAGGTAGTGCGAGCGCAAAGGTGACGGGTCCAAGGACCGAGGTGATCTTGAACGGACCATATCGTTTAGGAGCCAGTTTGCTCGTAGGGTGCGAAGTTCGGAGATTCGTCGCATCGAGCCAAACCTTATCGTTCTCCTTATAGTGAGGTGGTGCGTTCGTGATCCGGTCTGCCATGTGTTGTGCTGCGAGGCGGTGGGACGCTTGGAGGTCCTTGCGCAACCGTTCGAGATTGTCAAGACGATGAGTCACTCCGGGGGTATCAGCTACTGCGGATGGAGCAATATGGGCACGTGGCGTATAGCCCATAAGAGCCTGAAATGGGGTGGTCTTCAATGATGCTTGGAGTGTGGCATTGTGGGAGAATTCTGCAAGCGGTAGTAGGCGTGCCCAATTGTCCTGGCGGTGGTTGCAGAATATGCGAAGGTACTGTTCGACTTCTTGATTCAATCGTTCTGTTTGTCCATCGGCCTGGGGATGGTATGCGGTCGTCTTGGCCTGAGATATTCCGAGTCGGAGACAGAGCGTCGCGAACCACTTGGAGGTGAATTGTGTGCCTCGGTCGGAGATAAGTTTCGTAGGCAAGCCAAAACGTCGGAAGACATTAGCTTCATAGAGCGTGGAGAAGTCATCGGCCGTCATAGCTTCTCGGCAAGGAACTAGAACTGCAGCCTTAGTGACGTCATGGTTGATGAAGACTGCAATGGAGTCGAAGCCATCAGACTCTGGAAGTTTGGTGATCAAATCTGTAGAAACTGTGGAGAACGGTAGTGCGTCTGGTTCTGCAGGGATAGGCTGAATAGGGATGTGGGGACGGTGGTTCTGATTCTTCATAGCTTGGCACGTTGTGCATCCCTTGACGAAATCCCGAATGAAAGAGACCATACCAGGCCAGAAGTATTCTCGTTGCACAAGCTCCACGGTGCGCCATTCTCCTGGATGTCCATATGCCGGGTTTTCGTGTACCTGTCGTACCACCTTCCTTCGAATTTCGTCGAACTTGGCCACATAGATTCGTCCTCGATATAGGAGTAGGCCATTTTCGTCTAGACTCCAGCCGTCTAGTCCTTTGTCGATGAATGATGGTGCTTGTTTTCGCAGGGCATCGGCGCGCGTCATGGTCTTTCCGGCCGCATGTCGGATGGTATAGTCGAAGCGAGACATGAACAGCATCCAGCGTGCTTGTCGTCTTGTTAACTTGTGAGCGTCTTTGAAGTAGAGCAGATTCTGATGATCCGATATGATATCAATCTGGTGTGGTGACCCTTCTAGATAATGTCGCCACGTTTCGAGTGCTCGAATGATGGCAAGAAGTTCTCTGTCGTAAATGTCGTAGTTCCGTTCAGTGTCGGTGAAGGAATGCGATAGGTATGCGCAGGGATGGGATCGTCCGTCTTCGCCTTCTTGTGAAAGCACTGCGCCATAAGCGAATGCTGATGCATCCGTTTCGACCGAGAAGGGCTTTGTGGTGTCTGGTTGGCAAGGATGGGTGCGGATGTGAACCGTTCCTTGAGAGTTTCGAAGGCTTCTTGCTGCTTTGTGTCCAGACCCACTTCTCGTCCTTCTTGGTAAGGTCATTCAGCGGTCGTGCGATGGATGAAAATCCCTGGATGAATCTCCTATAAAAGTTTCCGAATCCTAGGAAGGATCGAACATCTCGGACGTTCTTGGGCACCGGCCATTCCTTGATTCCTGCAAGCTTGACGGGGTCCATCTTGACAGTTCCCTTCTCGAGAATAAGGCCAAGGTATTCAATGCTGGGGGCCTCAAATGTGCATTTCTCTGGCTTGAGATAGAGGTCGTTTTCCTGCAGAATGGTGAGGACTCGATGGACGATGTCACGATGTTCTTGCAGCGTGGCTGTTGCAATGAGGATATCGTCCATATAAATGATGACTTTGCCTGTAGCAAGGAGATCTCGAAAGAGGTCGTTCATCATTGTCTGAAACGTTGCGGGTGAGTTCGTAAGTCCAAAGAACATAACCATTGGTTCGAAGAGGCCTCGATTGGTGAGGAAAGCTGCCTTCCACTGATCTCCATCTCGGATGCGAATGTTGTTGTATCCCCATCGCACATCGAACTTCGTAAAGTAGGATGCTTCGCGAACTTTGTCGATAAGTTCCGGGATGAGCGGTAAAGGGTACTTGTTCTTGATCGTCATCGCATTTAATTGGCGGTAGTCCTGTACGGGGCGTAGTTTGCCGTCCTTCTTTTTAATGAAGAAGAAGGGGGATGCGAGTGGCGATTTGGATGGTCGAATATATCCTTTCTTGAGATGCTCGTCTAGGAACTTGTCGAGGGATTCCTGTTCTCCTGGGGCTAAGGGGTACATCTTGCACCTGGTCCGTGGAATGGCGTCGGGTTTAAGTTCGATGGCATGGTCCCAGGGTCGTTCTGGTGGAAAGCGGAAAGAGGCTTCTTCGCTGAACACTTTCTCGTACTGCTTGTACTGTTTCGGAATTTGATCTGCCGTATTGACCTTCCCTTCCTTCTGTTTCTTGAGGAAGTCTTGTATCGCCATGTCTTGCGCATTGTAGACCTTGCGGATCACCGCAATGGTTTCTTCGTCATCTTCTGGGAGTTCTCCTTCTTCGTATCCCGGTGTCCAAAAGAGTTCGTCTCCTTCTTCCAAGTTGGTGCTTGGGTCTGCAGTTTCGGGGTGGAGGACGCGTCGTACGGACTCCTCCATCTTTCTTCTGTTGGGTCCGGGGCTACTGGCTGGCCTTCGTCTGGGTCTATGGGGTCCACCCGAGGTGCTTCATGAGGTATCTTGCTAATTGGTCGATGTCGTAGCTCGGAGCGATGGATTCGTCGTCCTCCTACCACTATAGCACTAAGTGGTCTTCCTTTGAACCGTTCCGGGGATTCGATGCGGCATATCGGAGGGCACTGGTTGAACGTTAGGTATCCATTCTTCCAGTCAAATGATGGGTTGTGTCGGCGGAGCCAAGTCATGCCTAAGATAATGTCTTCTTTCCCTATATCTGTGATTAAAAATCTCGTCAGTTCCCGATGAGGACCGAGGTCCATGTATAGTTCCGTTGCATGTGTAATGCGTCCAAGTACGTTTTCAGTAGAATCGACATTGCGTACTGGTATTTCCTTCTTTAGAGGCTGCGTTGCCAGCCCAAATTTCTTGACTATTCTCCAGTTTATGAAGACATCTGTGGCGCCACTATCGACTAGTGCGACCACATCAGCGATTTTCTTGCGCCCACTGAGCTGAACAACAAAGTTTAGTGCTCGTAATGCTGGTGATACTGTTACAAATTCAGAATCTGGGTGCTCTCGTTTCGCCGTCCTGAGCCACGCTGAAGGGTCAGGACGCTTCAAAAATCCTTTGCGTCATCGGTCTTCTTCGGCTGTTCTTCGGTCTTCATACGATGGATCTCCTGTTCTATGATGAGATCGGGTCCTTCTTCGTGGACGTGGTATTGTTCTTCTTCGGCTTCTACTTCGCGAACGAAGGATCTCTGCTGGGTCTTCCTGGGAATCGGCGATTGTTGGAGTATCCTCCTCGTCCCTGTGTCGAGGGTTGTCCTCGTCCTGCACCCTGAACGCGTTGGGTGCGTCGTTCGCAGTTCCTGGCTACGTGGCCTTGCTGACCACACTCGTAGCATTGGCCGTTCTTCCGATATTCGTCTTGCTGTCCTCTGCTGAGGTATCGCCTGGCTGCTGGTCGTCCATCTCGTCTGGTACTCTGTCCGATGTCCATCGGTTCTCCTGGGGTAAAGCGGTCGATCTGGTTCCTTGGCTCTGAAACCTGGTATAACCGTAGGGATTGGCGAGTCCTCCATCAATGGTACGCTCGATGGTTTCGAGTTCCAGGGCTTTGGTCTGCCAGCCTTTGACGTCCTGGGTGGCGTTCCCTGCATGGCGATGGTGGTCTGGTAGTGCCTCGGGAGTCCTCTACGGTATGTGTCGATCAGGAGGTTCTGGTGATGGGTCTCGTCGAGTTCTGCTTTGAGACGTAGGCGATTGAACTGTTCATTGTACTGTGTGATGGACAGTTTTCCCTTCTGAAGGCGACTGAGCTGTCCTGCTGCAACTTGACGTTCTCCGGGGTCCTTGAAGCGATCCGTGAAGGCTGTCTTGAAGTCTTCCCAGGTCTTTGGGACCGCTTTCGCCTTGTGGAGTCCATGTGCCCAGCTGAGGGCATCACCCTTGTTGCAGTAGGAGAGAGCAAAGTTGACCTTCGCTTCTTCTCTCACCGTATTGGAGAGTTCTTGCTGTGCGATGTACAGCTCGCAGGCCAATATGAATGCGTCTGCCTTGGTTCTGTCACCATCGAAAAATTCTGGTTTGTTGGCTTTGATTTCCGTCATCTTCTTGGGGCGTGCAGTGCTCGTTCCTCCTGGAGGGTTCGGATTGGGATTAGGATTGGGGGTGGGGTTCTGAATGGGTTGTTGGATAGGAGGAGGGTTCTGTACTGGCACTGCAGGGGTCGGGTCAGGGGCTGGTGGGTTTGGATTAGGTGGGTTCGGTGCTGGGGTCTGCTGAGAGCTTGAGTGCTGCGTAGGCGTGATCGGGGCTACCTTCTTTCGAAGAGAAAGTCGGTCTGCGGTCCACTGTTGGGCAAGTGTTCCTTCGGCTACTTTGCGGACGTGTTCTTCAACCTCTGGGTTTGCTTGATCACGATATATGCGCTCGGCCGTTAATGCTGCGACCTTTCGTTGCTCGTTTGTGACTGTAGACCCGTCTTCTTTGATCCAATGTTCTCCAACCTTGAAGGAGTGTCGTTCGTCGTGTAGGAGGTACCCGTTGACTAGTCCTATCGATTCTGGTGTCCCTTGTTCGGATGTGTGATAACTGTTCGTTCCAACGTGTGCTGCTACGGCTGCGAGGTAGCGAGCTTCTTCTAGTTCTTCTGTGGTTGCCGGTCGTTGTACGGTGTTCGTCTGGATGTAGATGTTCCCTTGGATGTCTGTAAGGACTCCTTCGATATCTTCAGGTCGTTGTCGAAGTACGATCTGTCCGTTTGTCGAGTAATATGCGATCTTGAAGGGGCTGCCGTATGGCCCTTCTCCGATGTTGTAGTCCGAAATCTTGGCGGGGTGTTGTCGAGAAGTTTATCCTAATGTTCTGACCAGGTTCGGAACCTGTGTCGTTCCCAAGTCGTACGGCTGTGTCAACACGGCGCCAAGTCCGTCACTAGAGCGGCGACGCTGCTAGTGGTCTCGAAGAGTACGACGCTAAGGCCCGTCCCTTAGCGAAGAGAGATAGAGGATGGTTGAGGCGGTCGAGGAGCGAAGATGAGAGGAGCGAATCGAGCGACTGTATTGCAAGTCGAGATACAAGATATACAAGAGGATAAACTTAGTGCTACAGGTCCGTGTACGTGGGGTTTATATATGTGTAGGTACGGTAGGATATCCTAGGCGAAAGAGGCAGACGAAAGAGGCAGACGAAAGAGGCAGTAGGATATCCTATACGAAGTCTTAGATAAGCAGTCAGTGGAGGAAGCGATGACAGTAAGTGATAGATCGATGGATCGATAGATGGTTGGAGGGCGTCATCGCAGAAGAAAAGAAATGATAAGTCCTTGTAAAAGAGGAAAGAAAATACGGTCATAACACAGTGCTTTGCATATCAGTCTGCAGTCGACGCGTCGAGAAACCTATTTGTAGTCGCCAAATAGTCACGTCATGTCACACGTCAACCAGCGACTGCTCAGACCTTTCACTCTGCATCTCGCCGTCTTCGACGACGTCCATTCATTTTCTGTAAGTGTCTCACCTAGTTGACAAAGTAGCTGAAAGGCTGCAAGAACCTCACCTGGCCATCGATCTCTCTACAAGCTATACACAGCTTCGAATTTAGCACCGAGACATGCATTTCTAGCACCCTCGGTGTAACAGCCATAGCTCTCGCGCTTGTGTGTCCCAGGGCTGCCAATATTGAAGGGAGCCAAGATCTCGTTCTGAATGCGGTGCTTGAACATTCTAAATGCACTGACATGTTCTTCGCCCAGTTGTACATGCAGCGCAGAACGCAAGTTCGCGTGCCTCAGGCACTGCGAGCCTGCGACTTGCACTTGAGCCAGACATCTATGCATGTAGGACAATGATAAGCCCCGAGCCACATCCACACATCGATAGGTTTACTATAGCTATGCCGAAGGATGTCGAGTGCGTGTTCGGGATGCTTCGGGAGGCAGCAGGAGCATCAATGCCACTGGGGCAGCAGATGCGGCGTGCAGGCGCCGATTGGGCCGCAGCTGTTCAGATTTGAATGTCTTTACAAGAAGAATGTCTTTACAAGAAACATGTCTGTAGACTATTTTTTTTTGCTTATTTTGAAGGGGAAGGTGAGTGCTACAAGACGTATGAAGCTCGCATACTGTGAACTCGCAAACAGGATTCAGAGCGCTTAAGTGTCACGCTTTGGTCCGAACAAACAAAGATCTCGGCGCGTCGACTGCAGACTGATATGCAAAGCACTGTAGTTGCAAGGCATGCGCAACCATCGAACTTCAGGCCATTGTTCAAACCCTCGGGCCCGCGGGAAAGCCGCAAGGACGTGCTGCTTATTGACCACAAAAGAATTCGGGCAAGGCGCATTCCCCTTTCGCTGTCGATTCTCATGTAGGCGTGAATGACAGCCCTCTGGCGCGTAATGATGGTTGTGTGTTCATCTTCATTCCGAGAGGTGCGGCGAGGCGATCCTGTAAGGAGGTCCTCGGAATGTCCGGTGCAACCCTGGACCTTGAGATGAGAACACTTGGAGGTGATGTTCGGAAGGTTATAATTTATACAGATCGTCGACGACAGAAATTCGGCGTACTCTATTATCCTCCTGTGCTACTTGCTTTGTCTGTGCCCAAGTTGATCGTACGGGGATAACAGGCGCCAATGGCGGGCTCTATTGTGATGACGCGCCGGGGTGATGTAAACACAAGAGTCGTACGACGCGCTTCCGTTGTTCCACCACCCGCGCTTTCTTCACCACCACCACCACTACCACCACAAAACACACCCCCGCACACTATGCCGCGGGTACCATCCGTATCGCCCGCGACGGGGAATCCGACATCTCCAGACTTCATACACACGCTCGACGGCAACTTTGTGGACACCAGCGGACGCACCCTGCTGCTCAGAGGCGTGAACCTCGCCGCATCCGCGAAAGCGCCTGTGGGCGAGCCGTCGTACATCCTCAACGGCTTCTGGGAGGACGCAGAGGAGGAGGGCAAGACGTTCTTGGGGCGGCCGCTGAATCTGGACGACGGGTCGGCGGATGTGCATCTCGCCAGGCTACGAGGATGGGGATTCAACGTCTTGCGGTATCCAATTACCTGGGAGTCGCTGGAGCACGCTGGCCCGTGAGTCTTTCGCCTCTACAACACGGTACTGTTCTTCTCGTGAATCCTGTGATAAGAGTTGAAGGATTATTAGTCTCCTTCTGAAGAAGGATGTTGAAAAAGCAAGAAGTGTCATCATGGTATATGCTCCCAAAACAGCTTTATCCTGATGATACTTCTTTCTTTTTCAACACCTTTTCGGCAGAAGGATTCCAATAAGACTTGAACATGGAGTGTATCTGCAACTGGATCATCTTCAGCCACTCATTTTTGGCTGGGCTGCGAAACTGGAGCTCCATTTCGATGATCGATATTCAGGTATCCAGTTGCAGATACACTCTATCAGAGCGGGTTTGCAGACCAAATGATCTGGCGGTCGGGGAACCGTTTTCGACTGTAGCGACCTCGACGCGGCTGGATTATTTGAACTGCAAATACGTTCTAATTTAAGTCTTCCGCGAAAATAGAGTGCATTCGCAACTGGAGAGTCTGCAGCAACATTCGTTGCAGCTGGAGCACAGATTTGGCAGGACTCTGCGAAAGCGGAGCGCCATCAGGATCCTGGATTATCCAGTTCCAAATATGCTTTCGTACCATGCCACACTGGCAGTTATTCGCGTTGTCGGTGCTAATGTGTCTGCAGGGGGAATTACGACTACGGGTTCATGGACTACACGATCCGCGTGCTTCGCAAATGCAAAGAGTACGGGTTCAAAGTGTTTATTGACCCGCATCAGGACATCGTGAGTGTCTCAACCCCACCCGTCCCAGCTCGCGCTCACGTCTGCAGTGGTCGCGCTTCTCGGGCGGCTCGGGCGCACCGTACTGGACGCTGCCCGCCTGCGGGATCAACCCGCGCAACTTCACCGCCACGCAGGCCGCGATCCTGCACTGCGAATACCCGTCGACCAAGAAACCCGACCCGGCGTCGCTGCCGGCGATGCAGTGGTCGACGAACTACGCGCGGCTGGCGTCGCAGACGCTGTTCACGCTGTTCTTCGCGGGGCACGCTTACGCGCCCAAGTGCATCCTCGACGGACAGAACATCCAGGACTACCTGCAGGCGCACTTCGTTGGCGCGTTCGGGGCGCTGGCGGCGCGGATGCGCGAGGCGGGCGGGCTGCTGGACGCGTGCGTCGTCGGGTGGGACAGCATGAACGAGCCGGCGGAGGGATTCGTGGGATGTGCGGACCTGAACGTGCTGCCGACGGAGCAGGGTTCGACGCTGAAGAAGGGCACGGCGCCGACGCCGGCGCAGTCGCTGCGGCTGGGGATGGGGCAGGCGCAGACGGTGGAGAACTGGGCGTTTGGGCAGTTTGGGCCGAAGCGCGCGGGGTCGGTCACGGTCGACCCGAAGGGGCGCAAGATGTGGGCGGACGCGGACACGGAACCGGGCGGCGTGCACCCGCGCTACGGCTGGCGGCGAGACGACGGGTGGGTGCTGGGCGAGTGCATCTGGGCACAGCACGGCGTCTGGGACGTCGAGACCGGTTACGTGATGCGGCCGGACTACTTCAAGATGCTGCCGCGGGAAGCTGGCGACGACGGCGAGCCGCGCGACGTCGCGTTCATCGCGGACTTCTGGCGCCCACACTGGCAAGCGTATGCCGCGCGCGTGCGGGCGGAGCACCCCGAGGCGATCCTGTTCGTCGCGCCGCCCGTGTTCGCGCAGCCGCCGACGCTGGAGGAGACGGACCTGCGCGGGCGGTGCTGCTACTCGACGCACTACTACGACGGGTTGACGCTGGTGACGCGGCACTGGAACTGGTTCAACGCGGACGCGCTGGGGCTCATCCGCGGGAAGTACCGCTCGAAGCTGCAGGCGGTGAAGATCGGGGAGCGGGCGATCCGGGCGTCGCTGCGGGAGCAGCTCGGCGCGCTCAAGGCGGACGCGGATATCCTCGGGCCGTACCCGACGATCATCGGCGAGATCGGCATTCCGTACGACATGGACCAGCGGCGCGCGTACGGCTGGACGGACGGCGGGAAGCACAAGGGCGATTACAGCCGGCAGCACCGCGCGCTCGACGCGTCGCTCAGCGCCGCGGACGGGCCGAACGCGCTCAACTACGCGATCTGGACGTACGCGCCCGACAATGCGCACGCGTGGGGCGACGGGTGGAACATGGAGGACCTGAGCGTGTGGAGCCCGGACGACCTGCGCCCGCGCGGCAGTGACGTCTACGCGGGCGCAGCAGCGGGCGCGGACAAGTCGTCCGCGGCGCTGCTGCGCGCGCACAACAACAAAGACGCACGCGCGCCGCCGTCCGTGCTCTCGCTCGCGTCCGCCGCGGACGACGCACGCCGCGCGGACATCACGGACGCAGCGCGCTGGGAGAGCGCGTTCGACTTCCTCACGGACGGCGCGCGGGCCGCGGGCGCGTTCAGCCGGCCGTACCCCGCCGCGGTCGTCGGGCGGCCCGCGGACATCGAGTTCGACGCGGACCGCGCGGAGTTCAAGCTCACAGTGCGCGTGCGCGCGCAGGACGCGCCCGTGCTGCCGCGGCGCGCGGCGACGCCCGAGAGCGGCGACGCGAGCGAGGAGACGCACGGGAAGGACGCGTTCCCCGCGACGGAGGTGTTCCTGCCCGCGGTGCACTTCGCGTCGGACGCGACGGTCGGCGCGCTGCTCGCCTCCCCGGCGCCGGCGCAGGAGAAGGACGAGCCCGCGCCCAGGCGCCGCTCGAGTGACACGCTCGCGGCGGGCGCGGGGTATCCCCCGGGCATCGCGAACACGGTGCTGGCGCCGTGCGGGCTTGCGGTGGACGTGCATGTGTCGGACGGGCGCTGGGAGCTCGAGGGCAGCGTCCTGCGGTGGTGGTACCCCGTGCCGGCGCCGGGCGAGCCGGAGCGGGAGTACACGCTCCAGGTACGGCGGCGTGGCGGGCGGATATGGACGGCGGAGGAACATGCGCGGCTTGGTGTGCTTGCGAAGATGTGGATGAAGGTGCGCGCATGCTGTGGGCTGCGGTGAAGGCTTTTTGGTCGGCGTGGATGCTGTTTTGCTGTCGTTATCGTAGTGTTTCTGTACCATCATAATTCTCCCCTAGAGTCCGTTTCGCGTCCGTTTCTTGATTTGTTTATTGAACACTTTGTAGGACCAGCTGTACCCATACCATCACACGCACGCTTACATATTATATATCTTGCATTGGAGCGGTCCCGGATTAAACAAAATGCTGAAGTGAGTGGGGGGTGGAATGACGGTATCTAGTGAGCAGCGTGTTCCGATGAGTAGCAGCAAATGAGGTCTAGTGTACACGGGTCTATGAAGGCGATATTGACGGTGGAGTCGAGGAAGAGGAGCTCGGCACGTCTGGGGGCTTGAACTCGATGCGCGGCAGCTGTAATGGCGTGTCCTGCAGCTCTGCCCAGCCGCCCTTGAGCCCGATCTCGACGACGCGCTCCAATATCCGCGTCAGCTCGTCGTTCCTGTGCACACCATCAGCACCCCACGAGTGACGCAGAGAGGAGAGGGAACTGCGCACCGCTCCTTCTGCTCGGCCCAGCGCATGTCGGCCTCCGCGGCGCGCGCGTCAAGCGCGCCGACGCACGCCTGCAGCGCCTCGAGCCGCTCGTCGACGTCGTCGCGCCGCTTGGACGCGCTGCGCGCGGAGCGCCAGGACTCGCCGAGGATGAGGCCCGCCGCGACGGCGAAGAGGAAGCCCTCCGCGAGGAAGTTCGCGCCGTTCTCGATTGCGCTGCGGGGCGCGTGCGTCTGCATGGGGAGGGGGGAGGGGAGGGGGGGGCGTACCGCGCTTCGGAGAGGGGGCGGATGTGCTTTGCGGGCTCGCCGAGGAGGTTGGTGCGCAGGCGGAGCTCGGAGCGGTACATCCCCTGCGCGAGCGAGATGCAGAGGTTGCGGAAGCGCGGGTGTCTGCGGGTGTATATGGGTCAGTGGTGGAATGGGAGGGCGGGGAGGCGCGCACTCTTTGGCTTGCATCTTAATGCGGCTACTTATTGGTTTTGCGAGGGTCTGGGTAGGGCGTGGGGCTCAGGCGGGAGGTGGACGGGACGGGCGGGAGTACGCACGCGGATGACCAGGGTGCCGATCTTGACGGTCGCCATGGCTGGAGACACGAGGTAAAGAGCAATTCAAGTGAGTTTCTACCAGAATACGCGTTAGGAACGCAGGTTATGGTGGTGGTGGTGTGGGGGTGATGATGGTGAGCATAGAGCTCGCTGTGCACGGTCAAGTCGCGCCTGACGCGGCAGCCGTTGCGCTTTCGGCACGGTCATTTTCAGCTCCGCGGCACCGTCGTCACTGCCGATGCCGACGGCGACACCGTCTTTTCGTCAATGTCGTCTTTGACTGTTCCTTTGCATGTCGAGACCCAGAAACGCGAACATGCTTGTCGGTGCAGATGGATATCCAGACATTCATGTCAAGCGCTCTGGGCCGCCGTGGATTCCGTCAAGCAACTCTTCGGTCCAACATCCTCTCAATTACTCGCCCTTGCACTTGAGTTGGAAGTCCTTTCAATCTTCATTTGGCTCACTTGCAGCAGAGCCTTGAGAGTCTTCTCGCTATTATAGCGGCGCCAAATGGCTTTCATTCCTGCTTGGCTTGGTGTCCAACGAGGAATCCATGTCCGAAATATCTTCTGCCCCGCACGTCATTTCTGCCCGCACAGTCGACATGCAGAGTCTGGACATATTCCAGCCGTCAAGTGTGGTCATAATCGACCCTACGTGCGTGTCTACATAAACCACGGCTTGTCGCTTAAGTGGAGCCTTACGTCTGCGCCTCACGCTCATAGTGCCCGCTACGTAGACAGCGGTCAGACGAGTTATTCTGAGGAGCCAAGGCTGCAAACTGTCTATACTATCTTTGGAGGACGTTGAAGCAACAGGGCGACATAAGGTATGTCTTCTGCAAAAGAATGGCGATGATAACCTCATGCTGAACCACGGCCGTTCTGTGTCGCGTCTTGGACAGATCATGGCGGGAAATATGCATTTTCCTTTCATAGACGGCATGCCAATTCACATCGAACGGGAGCCCCTCAGCCGTGCGGTGGAGTTGCAGGTACGATTCGTCTCGATTTTCTATCGACAATTTAAAGACGCCGTCCTCTAGATCGAGAGACTCGCGAAGATGGACCTGGGAGATCTGCAACAGAGAGACTATACGCTCAGGATCAGCCTGGAGTGAGTCATTTCGTCCTTGAGCATCGTATAGTCGCATGGCGGGACATTAACTATAGAACCATCCAGTCATATGAAGGACACCGCAGGCAACGACAGGGTATTGTACTCGTCTTCATGGTGTCATTTCACTCGCTGACCTTTCTCGTAGATCTGGAGACGATTCCGCGTCTCAGGCGGATTGTCAATTGCAGCGCTGTCGGATAAAGTATTGACGCCGCTCATGGGGTGGTCAGTATGAATGGCGACAGTACCCTGATAGCTTGACCTTTGACGTACCTGAACCAGGACAAGAAACTATCATGCGCATGCATTCACGGTGCACAAAGATGGCACCGTCTATACAGACACGGTCCGTCCTCCCTTTCTCCTAGTTTCATTGTGCGCGCGCTCAAACCATATATCAGGAGTCTCAATCTGTTGACTACATGACACTGGGATGCTTGGTACGCGCATGCAGACTCGTTCAATAGTCCCTGACGAAAGGCATATCCAATCAGACGTTAGGCAATTGTGCCGTCCCCGAGAAAAGCGAGCACGGGGTCTGGACACTGGCCCACCTTCTGCAAGCAGAAGGCGAAGCGATGCGCTGGCTCTACGATCGTAAGTCCTCCTAGCTCACCAACCCACCCACCAGCTCACCACATCCCGTCGCATGCAGTCGGAGACAACTGGAGCCACGCCATCACGGCAAGTCTCCTCCCAGCGCCGCCTAAGTATAGCGATCTCACCCAGCCCAGGTCGAGCACATCGCCCAAACCGCCTCCAGCACGCACCAAGTCGCCGTGCTCGCGGGCGCGGGCGCCTGCCCGCGCGAAGACGGCAGCGGCCCCCGCATGTGGGCCCGCGACGTGCACGCGCTCACACACGGGCCGCCCGCCGGGCGCGCCGCGGTGCTCGCGCTCGTCCGCGGCGCGATGAACTACCGCGACCAGGTCGTGATCTACTTCGACGCGGACGCGTTCGACCTCGGTGCCGCGCAGGCACGCGTGCGCGCCGCGCTTGGCAGCCCGGATTCCGTGTCTGCGGGCGCGAAGTCGATGGTGTATGCTTTGTTTCCTGAGGCGCTGGACAGCCCGAATCCGCGCGGGTTGCCGGGCCAGCTGAAGAAGGGCCAGGTGCTGGAGCGGACGCTGGACGGAAAACGGAAATGGCGCGGCAGGACCGAGTCGGTTTATGGAGGAGGTCACGACGACCAGGAGGGACAAGAAGGCTGGGGGGTGCTGCTGGAACTGCGGGTCGCCCCATAATTTGGCGGGGTAGGTTCTCGTCTGTTCATAGGCGCTGTTGAGCTTAGAGGCGTCATGGTCAGGTGCGCAAGGTGCCGCAGGTCTCTGTATTGCGGGAAGGCGTGTCAGCGGGTATGCGCTTTCGTTGTCAGCTGTGGGCGAACGCTGACATTTAGTATAGGAGCATTGGAAGAATGGACATCGCCAGCAATGCAAGATGGTCAAGCAGTAGTCGGAGGTTTATAGTCCACACGGACGATCCCTCGAGCGCTGCCGTTGTCGATGTGGGCGCGTCAAGGTCTTCAAGATTAGTAGTGTACGTATAGGTGTTAGTTCCAAATCCAAATATAAGAAGTCCATATCATAATTAACTGCGTTACCATCGAAGCCATGCTTCCCGTCCCATGCGAATGCGCAGATCGTCAAGCAAAATGAGTAGGTGTTGCTCGTACAGATAATAGTCCATGCCAATGCGAAGCGTATGCCCAAAATGGCACACTGAGTGCCGATCCACGCCGCATGTCGCCCCTTCAGCAGCTCGTCCCAACGTCTCACGCTGTAGGTACATACGTCGCCCCACTCGCTGTAGGTACATACGACGCCCCACCCGCTGCACCCGACGCTCCGTGGTGCCTACTGCGCTTCCGCTGCTGCCTTTTCTTCTCTATGTACACGAACGACGCAACAATATCATCCAGGATCGGCAGCCCGTCAGGCGCGACCTCGATGTACGCGGGGTGGCCCCTGCTGAAGAAGCCGAGCGAGCGCGTATGGTACTCCGCGACGCGGAAGTGCGTGCCGTCGTCGCGGTCGAGCTAGAGGACGGGTAAGCCGAATAGGGCACAGCGCGCGCGCGACGACCTACCTTCACACCGTGGCGACCGTCCTTCCACACGTAGGGCCGGCCGTCCGAAGCGAAGAGCATGCGCTGCCTGCTGCCGCTCAGTACACCATCGCACCGCGGCGCGGAAGTGAGGCACGTACGTCCCAAAGAAGCCCTTGCGCGGCAGGCGCTGGCTGGCCTCCGTCGTCCTGCCATGCTGGTGGAACTCGTCCGGCATGAGCGCGTTCCACGCGATCCACGCGACGTCGTGGTCCGTCAGGCCTGTCAGGCGCGTGATGGTCGTGCGCCCGCGGCGGAGGAGGTGGAACGGCGTGTCGATGTGGTAGAGCGCGCGGCCGTGCTCGTCTATGAGGAGGGCGTTGAGGTAGTCGTCGGTGGAGAGCGTGAGGATCATTGTGGTGGTCTAGGTGCTGGGGGATGGGTCATTTAAAGTCGGTTACATTAGTAGTAACATGGTCGTTATCAACGGCATCCAGCGCCCATATATGGAGTGGGGTAGGTTTGAGGAAAGCTGTTCAAGGGATGCGCCGAGTCGCCGCCGACGTCGGGCTGCTTGTGGGCAAAGGAAGGCGATGCGATGCGGGCTTAAGCGCGTATGATATGAGGCAACACAGCCCTACCTCCAGCTCGTGACATTCTCTGAGCTCCCTAGGAGTAACCCATCACCAGCCTGATAGTTATCAGCAGGTATGCGCCCTTGTAGCCGAGACAGGCGAAGGTTTATGTTTAGCACAGCGATATCAGAACGATGCGTGGCCGTTCTTTTTCTCGAGGATAGTGTTGAGGTAGTCACTAGAGAACGATATCCCGTCATGGTGCTTCGTCCGTGTCGGACTGTAGCAGTATAGTCGTTGTCTAGCGCCCATATACGAATGGGGGGCCTGGTAAGGGAAGTTGTTCAGCAGATGAGCTAACCTCGAGGCTTGAGGGCATCACCGGCAGACACGGAAGTGTTTCGGCATAGGCTTTGGCAGGTGTTGTGAGGCAATGTATCCCTACTTATCTGCAGCCTGTGAGTGGTATCTTGATATCCATGTCATTGAGTCCTTACGAGCAGACGAAGGAAAGCAGTTGCGATACTGAGAGACCATGGCTACTCCTCGAGGTCTACACTGCATATTGATACCACGAGAGGGGAGCCACTATTAGGAAAGGCATAGTCAATGATAGTCACAGAGTCAAGCTCGTTTCCCTGAATATCAGCCAGGTCAGGCGGGATATGCCGTCAGTGTGCTGACAATTCTAACGAATCTTCCAGAGAATTGAAGACCTCACCTTTCGAGAAAACGACGTATGGCTGTTCGTTACGAATTGTATGCATTTGACCTTCGACGCATGCGTTCGAGGGAGACGCGCATGCAAGTACGCGTCTTACGTTTAATTGTCCATCACAAAGATCAATAATTTCTGTATACGATTTGCGTGTTTGTCTACAACGCTGGAGTGTCCATGTCTCGAATGTCCTAGCGATACGGTTGAATGAATGGACAACTTGCGAGGAAGGGAGGGAGATGTGGGCGCTTACCTGCAGCCGAATATGGTGATAACAGGGTCACATGACTTAGTGTGACACTGGGCGCGTAGCGTGTCCGTCACGTTGAGCGTCACTCCTCTTCTCCCCCCACCTTCGAGAGCGCCCTAGTGCAGACCACGAAACGTTTCTAGGTGTGGCCCACGTTATTTCACTGCGACGTAGCTCTGTGCTAAAGTCTACCTTCGTCTAGCACACGATCTGTCGTGTTTAGGGTGTTCGCCATTAGTCAATAGCAGCTGGATGCGACTCTAACAGTCGGCATACCAAGACCCCCCGCATTGCACATCTTATCATGTAACTCGTCGTCATTATTATGGTAGCCCTTATCACTAACATTAGTATAGGGCCACTCCGTATACGAAAGAGGACGACGAACGCCTTCTCAGGTACATCGCGACGTACAATCCTGAGCGACCTGGCAGATCAGGTAACAAGCTGTATCAGGACCTCGTGGACCAGGTGCGTTCTCTGCAGTCTCTTTGGAAGTAGGTTTATATGAATGGGCTCTTCCCGCATAGCCGAAGAAATGGCCATGGTCGAAAAGACACCCTTGGAGCTCCTGGCGCGAGCGATATGTGAAGAAGAGCAAGGAGTTTGACAAGAAGATTAGCGACTGGCAAAAGAAGCAGGGGGATCGACCTGGGACGCTCACTCATCTGAAGAGGTCTAGTCAGCAAGAGAAGCCATCGACTTCTCGTCCAGCTGCGAAGATAGCGAACGGTGCCTCAAGTCCAAGTGTCTCTCGGACTGGCAAAGCGACAATGAACGATAATGGGAAGCGAGGACGATCATCCGTCGGACAAAGCAACTCCCAGACTCTGAAGCGGCCCCGACTGCAGACCATTGCCCCCGTACAGAAGGCTGGTACTATACGTCCAGCTGCCATAAAGAAGCCTACTGCAACTACGGCAAGCAAAGGCAAAGGCAAAGAGAAGGCTCCGCCAGTGTCTGACAGTGAGACGGAATCAGAATCGGAAGGTCCCGCAGGCCCGGATGATTACAATTACAAAGGTCAGGTATTCAAAAAGGAGGAGGAGGAAGAGGAGGAAGAGCATCCCCCACAAGCTATGGAGACAGACGAGGGAGCGGCTGAGCCCGGAGCGGGAAGTCGGTCTATCTGGGATGACATCCATCGCGTGTGAGTTATAGATCATGGTCGGCATTCGAAAGTATCGTGACGCTTATGCGTCCCCCTTATGCATTAAGGTCTGGCTCCCCGGAACCCGTCGCGGGTTCTCATTTAGTGTCCCCGACAGTAGCGACTCACCCTGCGCCAGTGCTGGAGATTCCAGTAACGACCGCAACTCCATCGCGACGTATTGTGTCAACTGCGCAGACGAATTGTCCCGTAACTCCTAAACCAGACGGCGAGGAAGGACTTCAGATTTCACAAGAACCCACACCACCTAGGTCTGGTGTAAGCGAAACTCCTCAACGTTCGCCTGCGAGCTCACGCAGAGGCCGATTCGATGTGAACACACCCCACTCAGAGCACGGTGCTAAACGAATGCGAGTCACCGAGCTTTCGAGCGTGGCACTCGAGCATCTCCATGCTATATCTGTTCATGGTTCCTCTTCCCCTGCTGTCGAGACTCCAATCAAAGTTCCTCCCCGCCATCGCTCGTTTTTCAAAGTGAGGCCAATCGAACCGGAGGATATCTTCGAAACGGCCTCGTCGAATGGAACCCCCGCCACTGCTCCGCCGCGAAAACAGCGCGAGCCTCCACGGCTTATCGAAGGACCATACGTCAGTTCTTTTGCAGACGGCTCAGGAGCTTCGCGTCTTACGGCCGGAGGACGGCGAACTGACGGTGCGTCTGGTCAGTCGGATGAGAGCGAATCATCTGAGGCGGAACAACGCCGGCCGGATCCGAATTGGCCCCCGCGACGCGGATCCATGAAGTCTGTCACTGATGCGAAGCTGGGCGGCAAGGGCGTCAGTCCGAAGGCGACAACCGCAGCGGATTCAACAGCGGTGTCTCGCGTGTCAAGTAGCTCGAAAGACGGGACATCTGTCCAACGGGCTCCTGCGGTGCCAGCGATGAAGCATGTTTTGGAGAAGGGCCCTACTCGCGCTATCTTCCCTCGCCCTCCTCAGGTCAATGCAGAGGCTTCATCGTCCAAGATAAAGCTCCCAGGGCCCAGTAAACCCGCTGTACGCACCGCCTCGCCGAGCGATGCATCTAGCACAAACCAGCCCGTAAGGTTCCCTAGGGTCACTGCGTCTAAGTCGTCTGCTGCACCCGCCCCCCGCCCATCCAGCCTTGCCCCAACCAAAGACCCCTTCTCCAAGGATTTCATCCGCACAGACACCGAATCAGATGGCTTAGCCAAAGCAGCCGTCGAAAAGGGCAAGGTAAAAGCCAACCTATTGATCAATCGCCGGCAGACATTCTCCGGCGAACCCCCGCACGACGGCGTCCCACACCTCGACCTCGCGAACTATGTGCGCAAGCGCGAGCATCAGCGGATCAATGGCCGCCAATCCGCACCGCTGATCGACCTGCGTGCGCGGCGCGCGTCCCCCGCGGCATCCAGGTCCAGGTCCAGGTCCAGCGCATCCTCCTCCGCCCACAGGCCACGGCGCAACTCGTCCGCCTCCGCGTCGTCCATCGACCACCGCTCGCGGCGCGCGTCGTCCACCGCGTCCGAGGCGACCCCGTCCCTCGCGGACGTGCGCCGCCTGTCCGCGGCGCCGCGCGACATGCAGCTCGCGCTGCGGGAGACCCTCGAGGGCGTGCTGCAGCGCCTCGCGAAGAATCATGGGTTCGACGAGGCGATCGCGCGGCGAGTCTGGGAGTGCAAGGGTGATTTTCGGAAGACAGACGAGGCGCTGCGGGTGATGCGCGAGTGGGCGCAGGAGGGGCTTGATCAGCTGGGGGATGCGGGCGAGGAAGGTGACGAGGGTGACGAAGACGGGGAAGAGGAAGGCGAAGATGAGCAGGAGCAGGACGATGAGCAGGACGCCGAGGCCGAAGAGGAGGCGGACGTCGCGATGCTCGTCGCGCCCAGCCGCTCCGCCTCGGACCGCTCCGCCTCCCCAGCTCAGCGAGCCCCCGTCATCCCGCGTACTTCGGTGTCGCCCGTGCGCGCGTCGAACGGCTTCGAGTACACGCCGCGCCCGGAGCCGGAGCCGGAGCCACGGCCCGCGCACTACTCGCCGCCGTCGCAGACGCGCGCGGGGCAGTACGTGCGGCTCGAGCGCGCGGGGCGCGCGGAGGAGGCACGGCTGCGCGAGATACGAAGGGCGAGTCGGGGGCATGAGATTGGGACTCGGGAGTCGGATGCGGAGGAGGGGGAAGAGGTGGCGCAGGAGGGTGGGGATGTGGAGATGGATGATGATGAAGCGGAAGGAGATGGATGGGACACGGAGGATGCTGTGCGCGAGCTCGAGGAGCAGGAGCAGCGGGCGCGGGAAGAGCAAGAGCGAGAGGAAAGGGAGGAGCGGGAGCGGGCTGTCGCCGAGCAAGAGAGACTGCGGCGCGAGATGGAGAAGGCGGCGGAGCGCAGGGCCGAGAAGGCACGCAGGGCGCAGGAACGCAGGGCAGCGGCTGAGCGTGAGCAGCTTCGGGAGGCAGAGCAGAGGGAGAGGGCGGAGAGTGAGCAGAGGCAGCAATTGGAGAGGGGGCGGTCGAAACGCGCGCGGATGGAGCGGGAGAGGCTCGAGCGCGCGCAAGTGGAGAGGGAGCGGATGGAGCGAGAGAGGGTGGAGAGGCAGCAGAGGGAGAGGCAGCAGGAGGAGCGGATGGAACGAGAGCGATTGGAGCGGGAACAAAGGGAACGGATGGAACGAGAGTGGGCAGAAAGGGCTCAGCGGGAGCGAGAGGAAGCCCAACGGCGAGACAGGGAAGAGCAGCCAGAGGTCGCAGAGTCAACTGCCAATGTCGAGCCTTCCGTCGAGGAGATGGACTTGGATCGTGAAACCGACATTCACGAAGAGCGGGTACAGTCGCCGACTCACGAGCAATACTTTGGCGACGAAGACTCTGACGAGGACGTCGGGGAGAAGGAGGACTATCTGCCTGGCCCTCTACATCCTTCCTCCCCGCTTGTTCAGGAAAGCCAACAATCAGGGGAGTCACCCCAAGGCCGGGATGGGATGCCTAAACCTCAGCGGACAGAGGAAGACTATTTCACGCTGTTCAACGGCGATGCAACGGAGCTTCGTGCCCTGGCAGACAGGATAGGGCCACGATCCGTCAAGTGGCAGATCGCAGATGCTTATGTTGAAATGGCGGGGAATTGAGTGTTGCTGACGTGTCCGTAGTTCGAGTGTTTGTGGGTCGTTTATATGTATCGTGCGTGCTCCGTCTTTGTGGACTGATGGTGACAATGTCGAATCACGATTTATAACGGATTATTTTGTCAGATATCTGAGCAATCCAATTGCTCTGTCATATGAAGATACGTCCGAGGCGAAGAGAAGGGTGCTATATAGGGCAAGTCGTGTCTCATGCGTGATATCGTTAGAAGCGGTTCCATTCGCTCTACAACCAACCAACCTAATTCGCCGTCAGGTGGGCCTCCTGCCTTTTCCTTTCCATATACAGGAACGTGACGACAATTTCGTCCACGATTCCCAGACCGAGCGGCGTGATCTCAATGACTGAGGATGGCCTGGTGAAAATGTTCGTGCGTGGGTGATACTGTGCAACGAGAGCCTTGGAGCCGTCGTCGCGCTGAAGCTAAACCATGTGCATGCTGGGTGAGCAGTGTGTATAGGACAGCTAGGATCCCACTTTGCCTTGAGACCGCCGCGCGAATCCATTATCCATATGTAAGGCTGGCCATCTGACGCGACGAACACGCGCTTCCTGCGAGGATTGTACGTGAGCGATGAGGCACGCGGAACGAAGCTGCCGTACGCACGACTGCCCAAAGCCCCTCGGGGGCATGTAGCTGCTGAGCTTGACGGTGTAGTCTTTGAAGTGGAACAGGGTCGACGAGAAATAATGCCACTCGATCTGCGCGATCTCCTCCGCGCCGTACCCCGAGATCCGCAGGACGGTGGTCGTCCCGCTTCTCAGCGTAATCACGGACGTGCGGATCTCGTACATCGCGCGGCCGTCTTCGTCCTTGAGGATGGAATTAAGCACATCGCCGTAGGCGTGCTCGAGGTTCATTGCATCTGGGTATTGGGTTACGTGGGATGTTGTGGGGTATGATCAGTGCGTGATCGATGGCCTTTTATGCAACGACCTCGAGCGCCCGTCATGGCGCTCATACTAGGTAGAAATGAGACCCGAGAAGGAGAGTGTGGGCCAATGTGCCGACATCGAAAGTGACATAGCTTGGCTGACAGCCGCATCAACTGCGCACACTCAGACTGTGTCGCGACGCGCCCGACGCGGTCACGTGTATATATTGACTGCGGCGTTGCAACTTGCTGCAACGACGGCGACATCATTAAGGCTCATTTGGGCGTCCTCCTGTGTTCTGGGTCCATCATGAGTTGTGTAAATCGGTTAAGGTGGAATTCGATGCTGAATGGAGGAAGATTGATAAAGTGATACTACTGTACAGTGTGCGTTTTACTTACCTCACGCGCGGTCCTTTCTGTCAGTTTTGCAAATCTTCAAAATTGGCGGAGTGATGCTGTTAAGTTAGGATGTGGTCGTTCAAACTTCATGATCATAAGCATCGGGGCATCGGCATGCGATGCAGCTCTGAGATACGAGCGCCGAATAAATATGGAGTGGTCATGGACAAATCCGACTCGACTTCGCCTACTTTGACGTGCCGCCACCGAATCACGACGGCCTTCGTCCACAACGTTCAACTCATTCGATCACTGGTAGGATCTGAGCGTACTTTTCCTTACGCTTCTTCTATTCTATCTTTCTTGCCTCTCCCTGACTGACAGTGCGCAACCTACAAGAGTTTATACTGCGCAGAACGTGCGGTCATGTCGGACTGTTCTGATGAATTTTTGTCCGGATTGCGCGGCAGACTACGGAAGGGAATGGGACTTTCAGAACCCGAGACAGGTTATGGCACGAGCGCGAAGGGACCTTCGTCCAGCAAAGCCGCATATGTTCGATTCCATCCTGAAGACGACCAGGATTTATATCCGAAAGCCTTCTTCTCTCGTATGTCTTTCACGATCTCGGAATTTTCCTATCTGAATTGAACCAGATCCGGATACGTTCGAGCCACACAAAAACTGGTTGGGCAGGACAATCTGGTGGGGGGTTGAACCCGTGCGTGTTTGCTCCCTGAGTCCATGATCCTGGCCGAGATAGACGACGACTTACTCGAGCAGGTTTGGCCAAAAGACTCGCCGTATGCAGGAGCCGTGAAACATGGAGATACTGAAAAACTTATGAAGCGCAAGGTTCGTCCGCACTCGGACAAGCAAGTCCGCGATCTCAACATACTGACGCCCACATCATCACTTACGTACGGCTCGTCTTCTTGCGCAGATGGCAGGGAATTTGTATCATCCTTTATTGAACAAAACCTACGCAGACTATGGCGGTACCCCTGAACAGCAGTTCGTCAATCGTCTGGTAGACTTACAGGTGTGTTTCAATTTCGGGGTTTTATTTTTGGATCTTTGCACATCCGTCCTGTAGATTGAGAAGCTGTCGCAGATGGACGTCGGCGATCTGCAAGAAAGAGATTTTACGCTCAAAATCTGGATGGAGTAAGTGGTCTGGTCCGCGAACGACAGTTGATCCCAGTAGATCTCATTTGCTGTGTAACGCTCCAGCAATATCCCAGACAAAACTTATAGTAATGACAGAGTACCATCATTTCTCCGTATGTCCTTGTTTGACTTCCTGATCTTTTCTCGTAGATCTGGAGACGATTCCGCGTCTCAGGTGGTCTTTCAATCGCAGCCTTGTCCGATAAAGTGTTGACGCCGCTTATGGGGTGGTCAGTCCAATTGACGTTAATATTCCATCCGCTTGCGTTTGATGAAGCGTCAACTAGGACCAGAAATTACCATGCGCATGCATTCACAGTATACAAAGACGGAGCTGTTTATGGAGATACAGTCCGTCCTCTGTTTTGTCTTGGTTTCTGCCTGAGGCTCAGATCACCTTTCAGGAGTCTACATGCATAGACGCAATGCATTTACACCACGTAAGATACAAATTATCTTACGTTTTTCGATTGCCTGGCGAAATGTATCAATAGTTCGGTTATGCCGCCGTTCCTGAGAAAAGTAATCGTGGCGTTTGGACGGTGGCTCACTTGCTACAAGCCGAGGGCGAGGAGATGATGTGGCGCTACGACTGTAAGTTCATCCAGTTCCTCGACATTTATATGGGCAGTGACATGGCCAGAGCAGTCGGTGACGTCTGGGACCATATAATTACGGTAGCTCACCTTTTTTACTGTTAACTGCTTGACTTCACATACCCTTCAGTTAGAAGAAATCGCCCCAGTTTCCGAGAGCACAGGCAAGGTCGCCGTTCTCGATGGCGCCGGTGCCTGCCCGCCCGAGGATCGCAAAGGGAATTTCCAGTGGTCCATCGACATCCTGAAGCTGCAGACCAACAAACCGGCCTACCGCAGCGAGGTGATCAGCCAGATTAACGGTTCCATGAACTACAAGGACAAGCCCGTCTCCGCCGACTTCGACCCGGACCAGTTCGACATCGTGGAGGCACGGCAGCGCGTGCACGCCGCACTCGCGAGCCCTGACTCGGCGACGACGGGCGCAAAGCAGTTCATATATCCCCTGCATCCGGCCGCGCTCGATAAGCCTGCACCGGGGACAACCTTTGCTCCCAAGAAGGGCCAGAAGCTCGAGCGGACGTGGGAGGGGGGCCAGGGCGATGGGACAGTCGACGGCCTGCGGTTCCTGCAGGAGATCACTACTACGAAGCGGGACAAGAAGATCAGCGGTTGCTGCTGGAGCTGCGGGTGCCCCCATAATCTATCTGCGTAAGTGGCCCGTTCCACTGGTTAAGCTTTCCTCTATGCCTATAGATTGCACAACAGATGCGGGCGATGCCACAAGCCGTTGTACTGCGGGAAGGCGTGTCAGAAAGTAGGCAGTCATGTTGCTGCCGCGTGTTGATGCTCATGTTTCACGCAGGATCATTGGAATAATGGGCACCGTCAGCAATGCAAGTCCAGCAAAAACTAGTTGAGGGTGTAGACCTATGTATGTGTCGTGCGTACTCTAATTTACTGGGATGTCTCTGCACAGAATTTACCACGCATCACTACCTCATCCAATTCTACGTAAGTCCCACACCCAGTCAAATAAAGATACGTCCGAGACGAAGAGATGGGTATAAAACATCGCAAGGCCATGTCTTATGTGTGGTATCGTAAGATGCGGTTTCATTCGCTCTACAACCAGCCTAACTCGCCGCCGCCACGTACGCCGCCGTCTCAGCCTCCTTCCTTTTCCTTTCCATATACAGGAACGTGACGACAATTTCATCCACGATTTCCAGACCGAGCGACGTGATCTTAATGACTGAGGATGGCCTGGTGAAAATGTTCGTGCGTGGGTGATACTGTGCAACGAGAGTCTTGGAACCGTCGTCGCGCTCGAGCTAAGCCATGTGCAGACTAGGTGAGCAGCGTGCGTGGAACAGGTAGGATCCCACTTTACCTTGAGACCGCCGCGCCAATCCATTTTCCACAAGTAGGACTGGCCGTCTGATGCGACGAACACGCGCTTCCTATGAGGATCGTACATGAGCGACGAGACACGCGGAACGAAACTCCCGTACGTACGTCCGCCCAAAGCCCCTCGAGGGCATGTAGCTGCTGAGCTCGGCGGTGTAGTCTTTGAAGTGGAACAGGGTCGACGAGGCGTAATGCCACTCGATCCGCGCGAGCTCCTCCGCGCCATACCCCGAGATCCGCAAGACGGTAGTCGTCCCGCCGCTCAGCATAGTCAGGGGTGTGCGGGTCTCGTACATCGCGCGGCCGTCCTCGTCCTTGAGAATAGTGTTGTGCACATCGCCATAATTGTGCTCGAGGTTCATTGCGTGTGGGTATCGGGGTACGTAGGATGTTGTGGGGTATGAATCAGTGCGCGGTGATCGATGGCCTTTTATGCATCGACCTCGAGCGCCCGTAATCGCGCTCATACTAAAAATGAATCCCGAGAAGGGAAGCTTGTGGACCGGTAGGTCGATATCTGACAGTGGATGGAGTCACAGCCGCATCAACTGTGCACGACGCGTCGCGACGCGCCCGACGCGGTCACGTGTGGATATTGACTGCGGCGCTGCTGCAACGACGGCGACGTGAGGCGTCTTTGGGCGTCGTCCTGTGTTCTGGGCACAGCATGGAGTATGTACATCAGTTCTGATCAAATAGCGTGATGGATGTATGACGGAAGACATGCTACAGCGCGTTTCACTTACCTCACGCGCAGTTTGTCCTGTGACTCCTGTCAGTCATTTAAAAAACTCAAAAGCAAAGGAGCGCCGCTGGTGCTAACAACTAGGATACGACTGTTGAGGAATACAAGAATCACGAATATACGCGCTTTCAAAGCCACTTACAACACGAGAGCGTTGGCTAGGCCTGTTGTAGATAAATGAGTCGGGCTCGACTTCGCCGACCCAGACGCGTCGCCACAAGCGCCACCGTTGCGACGGCCTTTGTCCACAACGTTCAACTCGTTCGACCTTGCTCCCTAAGACCGGGATCTCAGCCTACCTACGACTTTTGAAGCTCCTACTTTCGTCTTTTCCTGCCCTACCCTGATCGACAGGGTGCAATCTAGAAAAGTTTCCTATTCAAGAAGCCTAGCATCATGCCTGACGATTTCTTGTCCGGTTTGCGTGGCAGACTACACAAAGGGATGGGACTTACGGAACCTGAGACTGGGTATGGAACGAGCGCGAGGGGACCTACGTCTAATAAAGCCGCATACGCTCGATTCCACCCCGAAGACGACTTGGATTTATACCCGAAAGCTTTCTTCTCTCGTACGTCTTCCACGAATCTAGATTTGTTTCCTTTCTAAATTTGAGCAGACCCAGATACATTTAAGCCACAGAAGGACTGGCTGGGCAGGACAATTTGGTGGGGAGTTGAACCTGTGCGTGTTTGTCCCTCGAATATATGCGTTTGGACGAGATAGACAGCGGCTGATTCGAGTAGGTCTTGCCAAAAGACCCGTCGGGCGCAGGTGGCGAAGGCGAAGGGGCTGCTGAGAAGCTCATGAAGCGTAAGGTTCGTCTTGACAAGCAAGTTCACGATCTCAACAGCATACTGACGCCCACATCATCACTTACGTACGTACGGGTGGTCTTCTTGAGCAGATGGCAGGGAATTTGTATCATCCTTTGTTGAACAAGACGTACCCGGACTATGGTGGTACCCCGGAACAGCAGTTTGTTAATCGTCTGGTCGATTTACAGGTGCGTTTCAATTTGGGACCTTCTGGACTTCAGCATATCCGTCGTGCAGATCGAGAAGCTATCAAAAATGGACCTCGGCGATCTGCAAGAAAGAGACTTTACACTTAAAATAGGGATGGAGTAAGTGACCTGACTTGATGGTCCCAGTAAGTCTCACTGACCGAGTGTCGCCCCAGCAACATGCCAGACAAAACGAACAATTCAAGGGTAATATCGTCTGGCCATGTGTCCTCATTTGACTTGCTGATCTTGTCTCGTAGATTTGGAGGCGGTTCCGCGTCTCGGGCGGATTGTCGATCGCAGCCTTGTCCGACAAAGTGATCACGCCGCTCATGGGATGGTCAGTCCAACTGATACTCACCTTCTGACTGCTTTGTTTGACGACGCGTCGACTAGGACGCGAAATTACCATGGGCATGCATTCACCGTGTGCAAGGATGCAGCTGTCTATGGAGATACGGTCTGCCCTGTATTTCTTTTTGGTCCTTCCTAGCTCATATACTGTTCCCCAGGAATCTACATCGATAGATGTGATGCACTCGCACCAGGTAATTGCGTACCATTCTGCGTTTCAGTGGCTCTCGTTTGATTTGACCTTCTGCACAGTTCGGTTATGCCGTCGTTCCGGAGAAAAGTAATCGTGGTGTCTGGACAGTGGCGCACTTGCTGCAAAACGAGGGTGAAGAGATGATGTGGCGCTATGACTGTAAGTCTCATCCAATCCCTCGAAATTTATGCAAGCGGTGACATAGCCTCTCGTGGCCTGCGCAGTTGGTGATATTTGGGACCATATGGTTACGGTATATAGCTTAGTTCTCCAACTGCCGACTTCTCAAATTAACATGCCCTTCAGCTAGAGGAAATTGCTCCGGCATCCGAGAGCACAGGTAGGGTCGCAGTCCTCGATGGTGCCGGCGCCTGCCCACCGGAGGACGGCGACGGCAACCTGCACTGGTTCCTCAACCTCCTCAAGCTAGAGTCCGACAAACCAGGCTACCGCAGCGAGGTGATCAGCCAGATCAACAACGCCATGAACTATAAGGACAAACCGGTCCCCGCCGACTTCGACCCGGACCAGTTCGACATCATGGAGGCGCGGCAGCGCGTGCACGCCGCGCTTGCAAGCCCTGACTCGGTGACTAAAGGCGCTAAGCAGTTCATGGTTCCTTTACATCCGTCGGCGCTCGACAAGCCTACGCCGGGGACAACCTTCGCGCCTAAAAAGGGCCAGAAACTTCAGCGGACGTGGGACGGGGGCCAGGGCGACGGGACGGTCGACGGCCCGCGGTTCCTGCAGGAGATGACTACTACGAAACGAGATAAGAAGATCAGCGGCTGCTGCTGGAGCTGCGGATCTCCGCATAATTTATCTGCGTAAGTGGCCCGTTCCATTGGTTGGCTTTTGTCGCAAGCCTATAGATTGCACTGCAGATGTGCGCGATGCCATAAGACGCTGTACTGCGGGAAGGCGTGTCAGAAGGTAGGGAGTCATGTAGCTGCCGCGTTTTGATGCTCATGTTTCACGCAGGATCATTGGAATAATGGGCACCGCCAGCAATGCCAGCCCAGAAAGCGGTAGCGAGATGTACATGCCTTAATTGTATCTTCCGTTTCCACTTGATGATCGATGACACCCGAGCGCCGCTGTGGGCGTCTTAACATCTCATCAATATTACAGATTGAGTATCTTGAACTTCCTTCCTTTGAACTGATAGCGCTCATGACTGGTGCATTTTTCGATGCTTCTTCTGACACATTTCTCAGTAAGGACGCTGACAAACGCCTGTTAAGTATGTACGGGCTTCAAAAGCCTCTACCGCGAGGCGGAGACAAACTACTACCCGACGTCTACACCCTTGCTCATATCGAACTTCTACTTCTGCTTTCATCGGCCCAGTAGATCTGCACCTCTCCACGAGAACATTCCCCACGATCGTCCTTTTATCCACTGTGCGCCGGGGAGTGCGGGCGGGACATCAATGGATGGCATAGTACGAAGGGACTTGGGCACAGGGTCGGCGATAAACTTCTACTCGTTCGCGATTTCTTCTCTTCTCTATGGTATGCATACGAGTACTCCCTTTAGCGCTATCTGACAGCATCTCGTATTCATCGGCAGGCATCTATACAATAATTTTCGCCATGTCTGCGCATACCCTGCTGTAAGCTTCGCATCCTTACCTCTCATAAACATTTGGTTGAAATGTTCTTGTTCTTCGCAGCCACAAGAGGTCAAGCTCGAAGAGATTGCTCCTTCTTAGCATTACCTTGATCATGTACACAGTGTGCACGGTCCACTGGGCTTGCATGTCCATCGTCACATGGGAGGAATTGTCCTCAGCATCGTCTAGTGCGCGGGTGCAAGGCTTTGTGCTCGTGGCGGTGAACGATCTGTTCATCATCAATGTCTGTGTAGCTCATCGCTGCGGCTCCGTCCACGCCTTTTGGAAGCTTATAACGACTATCCAGGTCTTTCTGAGCGATGCTGTTGTCATATGGAGAGCCTGGCTAATCTGGAACCGCAAAACAAGTGTATTGATTCTCCCCGGCATCCTTCTCCTCACGAGTTTGAGTGCGCGAGCCTGGCATATTTTCGTCAAGAATCAGTCGCAAAACTGACTTATCATCTCAACAGCTTTTGGATTAATGCACGTTGTTCTCGGGCACCTTAGTTGGGACAGCATTCCAAGCGGTTTGAGGATAGTACGGAGCGGTTGCAATCCGCTTTTCTGTCTACTCGCGACCGGGACGAATATTTGCTCAACATTGCTGATTGCTTGGAAAACATGGTGAGTATTTCCTGCACAAATTTTATCTGCTCTGCCATTCCAACACCCTCCTGCTACCAGGAAGCACAGACAAGATGTAAGGCGATATCTCACTCGCGGGACTATGAGGACGCAGGTCGAGAAAGTCCTCATTTTCTTGATAGAATCGGGAAGTATCTATTCTGTAGTTACGGTGAGACTAAAATGTGATCATACGTGAGAGTGCTGTCTTACAGGTTTCAAATGTAGGGCCTCTGTGGAATCAGTTTCTGGATCAGCGCTCCGCTGAACTATTTCATCAATTCCCTGCTTATCTATATTTCTGTAAGCAAAGACCGTGCATGTACCAGACTTTTAGCGGTCGCGCTGACACGGACTGATACATAGGGATTGTATCCGACTCTGATCATCGTCTTCGCTGCCGTAGGAGTCACGCATTACGAGCAGAGCGTTGCAGAAGCAACTCCTATGGCATTCGTAACCCCTTCGTCCTCGACTATGGTTGATTCCTCCTCTTCAGTTGAGATAGTTGTGGCCGCTGGTTCGGCATCAGATGCGAGCAAAGCGAACTGCATCATAGAACACGCGAAGCTGGAAGATCGGGGAAACGCTGTATGATCATAACTCTCCTAGTCGATACTCTATCCTACATTCCTATAATTTCAGAAAGTCCCCCACAACGCTCAAGTACCTCTCCTTCTCTTCAAAGAACGGCATGTGGCTGCTTTCCGCAAATTGCACCCATTTAGTTTTCGGAATGCGCTCGAAGAACGGCCGGACGCATACGTCTTGGGCCTCGTCGTATACGCCATTCATCACGAGGGTCGGGTACCCGATCGTATGCAGTTTGTCGACGACGCTCCACGTCTTGAGCGTCCCGGTGATATTAAATTCGGACGGCCCTATCCTGCGGGGCGTGTCAGCAGGTGTGAGTTAGATCTAATAGTGGGGCACACATAGTGGTATAGACCGTCGGGTCCTCCGCCATCAGGGCGAACGCATCTTGCAGGTCCTGAGGCCATGGATCCAGTCTGCAGATATGCTTCCCATAGAATATCGCCACGCCGTCCTGATACTCCTTCGAGTCCGTCGTCCCGTCCTCCTCATGCTTCCGCAACATCTCCTGTAGATCCTCCGGGAGCTGCTTGAACAGCTTGTGCACGCTCACCTCCCACAGCTCCATCGATGCTAGACTGTCCGTCACGATGAGGTGCTTTAACCCGGCCGACTTCACGCGGATCGCATATTCTGCTGCGAGCATGCCGCCCCAAGAGTGCCCGAGCAGATCGAAGTCGTGCTCGATGCCGAGGTGCGCGAGCACGTTGTCGAATTCCGCAATGAAGAGCTCGACCGTCCAGAATGATGCAGGCTTGTCGGGGAGGTGCGTCGAACGAGCGATACCGATCTGGTCGTAGAAGACGACGGGGATGCCGCGCGCAGTCGCAAGTTCGGCGTGGGGGAGCATGTAGTTGTGCGGAATACCGGGTCCGCCGTGCAGCGCGACGAGCGGACGTCTGCCCGACTTGATGTCGCCGACGACTTTGTACCACGTCGTGAACGTCTCGCCGTTGTAGCTGAAGTCGATGGTCCCTGTGGTCTCTGCCATGCTGCGAGGTGGATAGCTATGGTAGCGTTAACGATGGCCGGATTATATACCCCCTTGCCAGATGCACAAAAGGGTATTTGTAGAATCCGGAATCTGGATCGGCGACCACCTGAGATGATGGATTCCTAGTTTCGATCGCGACTGTAGTCTAGTTGAATGCTTCTGGTAATGTACGCTGAGATCAAGATAAACGTTAGCTCCGGAGAGGTTATATCCGCGATCGGTTGCTGCTGCTGCGCAAGAGAAACGGAGCCGAGGACTTCGCAATGGGAGGATCGTGGACGTAGATTTTTCCGAAGTTATTCTATCCGGGCCGACGATCTACATAATCTATCTCCGCAACGCACGTCTCAAAGGTCCAGGTCAAATCGGCCATGACAGAATGTCCTTCTGCACTTACGACAGCCCCACAGCAGTCATGATCTTCTGATAATTCGGCGTCCCGAATCCCGTAACCTGCAATGGCTCTAGCTCAGAACGGATACAGCCTGCAAACGCAAACGAAACTCACCGGATCCCAACCCTCCCGAGCCTCGAACCCCTTCGTCCCACACCCCGGGTTGCTGCCTAAAGCCACCACAAACCAGCATGACCACCTACCCATTCGCATGAAATCAACACTCGCACTCACCAGTAACAATATCGTTGAATCCCGCCGCGCCGCCTCCACTCCAAATCCACGGCCCCAGCCACCCCATCGCCGCCTTGCCTTGCGCCAGCAGCTGCGCATTCACAAGCCCCAACACCCCCGCGAAAATCGGCGCGCTCGCGCTCGTCCCGCTGTTCTCGATCACTTGCCCGCTCCAGACGGTCGGCACCCAGTCGCCTATCGCCGCGATGTCCGGGAAGGCGCGCCCGGAGGCGTTGAAGCGGCCTGCATACGTGCCGTTCAGGGAGGCCAGGTACGCAGCCAGCGCGGGCGATGCGAGCTGGTATGCTGGGGCTGGGAAGAGGGTGGAGAAGCCGCCCGAGGAGCGGGGCCAGGCGGTTTCGGGCGTGGAGGTAGTCGCGCCGACGGCCGTGACGCTTTAGGTCGTGAGTTAGTGTAGAGATAGGGAGGGAATTCTAAGTGGATACGTACTAGGGACATGTGGCAGGGAAGACCGGTCGGAATGCGTCGGAAGACGTGCAGCTCGAATCGGTCTGCCCGCCAGAGACCCCGCCGTCGCCGGAGGCGAAGATAACGGAGACGCCACGCGCACCAAGTTGCGCGAAGCCATTGCATATCGCACTGCGGTAGGAACGTCTTAGCAATTATGGATGTAGGGAAGGGAGCGATAGCTCAGCTCACCGTGCTGTGGCGTCGTCGACACCTAGCTCGTCGGTTCCGTAACTCACGCTCAGTACTTGCGGTGGGTTCGTCTCGTTCAGGAGCACATCCGCTGCGTTCAGGAAGCCCACCGGATCCAACAACCCGTCACTACCCACCGAGATGAATGTTGTCGGAACTCCCGTTGCGATGCCGATCGTTTGCTGGACGTCGAGATCCTAGCGGTTGAGAACGTCAACGCAGCAAAGTAGACATGCAAAATAACGAATGTGAAGCAAGCCGAAGCACATACCGATTCAAGACTGGCCTGGTTCGGCGCCTGCGGATTCTGCCCTCCGGCAGTCAACTGGACCTCGAATGTGGTGTTCGCCGGTATATCTGGGCGAAACATCTTCAGAAATGCCTGCGAAAACACGCCTCAGATCAAGTTCTGACCTTACGTATCGAACCGTACCTGCAGGTCAGCAGCATTCGCATACTGCTCTTGGAATCCTGCTACTGCAATGCGGCTGTCGCTCGCCGGGGCCGGAGCTGTCGGGATGTTATACAGCGTCTGCAGGCACGCAGGTGACATGTTCTGGGCACAGGACGAGGGCGGGGTCGCGCGTGCAATCATATTTTTTGCTGCTCGTTTCGGCATGTATTGTGGAAATCTAGACACGGCGCGCCGATCAGCGCTCGACGCGTCGCATGCGGGGAAATACCGATGTACGTCGTCCCAGGATGGAGCAAGTCTACGACGCCCTCCAACTCGCTTGGAAGAGCATATCTGAGCGTTCGTAGGACTCTCGCACCTGACGCTTCGTGCTCGAAGTTGCTGTACCCTGCACTGAACAGCTCGTTTGCATGTGCCACCGTCAGGTTCAACGTGACCCAGTTCGCGCTGCCCTCTACGACGAGCGGTATGGAATGATCGGAGAGATTATGTGCAGTGAAGAAGGCATCGAAGGCCGTGAGTGTGTCGGGATGGGGAAGAGTGAAATGTTGGACCTGTCAAGGGTCAATTCGATGCGTCAAAGAGATATTAGACGCGGACGGCATACCTCGGCCTGAGAAAGGTGTTGACCATACCGTTCGTTCCCAGGCGTGCTGACGGCGTACAGCTCGCTCTCTAGGCCCGCGAAGTCGCGCGACGCGAGTGAAAGACGAAGCTGGATGTAATGATCAGCGGGTAATGGTTGTACATGTTTAAAGCCGTGTGGCAGGGCGGTTTCCAATTGACGGAGGGCGGATGTCCTACGGGTAGCGGACAGCAGGACAAGCAAGCAAGATGATAACGTCCTGAGAGACATGCTTCAGCGTATCGGTCAGACTGGCTCGGCTTCGCTTTCATTATGAGCGACACCAATGACGAGAGCATATGATCCCGGTGTCGTATTGAGCCCGGTGTGTTGACCAGTACCTAGCGACAAAGCGCTATGCACGCACGCGATAAGCAAATATTGTTGCGCATCATTACCACAGCGCGAGAGTTCAGAATAGGACGCGGTTCGCAACGGTCCTGATCTTCCAATTCAAGGAGTACATCTTTGATTGCGACCATGTGTAAAGTGAACTCACATGATAGCTTTGAAGAATGTCCGTGGTAAAAACCGTCTGAGAGCAGCCTGAAGAGAGACGGTCTTAGTGAAAGCCTTGTGGGACACCAAGACTGTGCCGAAGAGCATGCGACGAGATGACAGCAGGAAACCGATGACATGAAGTGTAGAAAAGTCGTGGATGCAATATTAGGAGTGTGTACTACTTCTTTTTGACGGCCTTTATTCTAATGGTCTCGTCACCGACAAAAATACCCTAGCGTCAACATGCTCTCAGTAAGATGTGACATAGAGGGATGAGCGAGCGTACCTTGCCCTTATACGGTTCTGGCCGTCTCCACCTGCGCACCTTCGCAGCAAAAAGACCCAACTGGTGCTTATCCGTGCAACTCAACACAATCTTGGTCGCAATGGGCACCTCCGCCTTGATGTGCTCCGGTACGGGCACGAGGACTGAATGGCTGAAACCGAGCTTCATATTCAGCCGCATGCCGCTCCCGCCGCCCTCCTTCCCGCGTGGGTCTTCCTCGAGTGCTGCACGGTACCCGACGCCAACGAGGTACAGAGGGACGGTGAAGCCCTCAGTCATGCCGACGATCGCGTTGTTGATGAGCGTGCGCGTCAGTCCCCACATCGAGCGCTGCTTCTTCTCCTCCGCGTTCTGCACGCTGAGCGCGAGAACTCCTGTTGAAGGATAAGCGATGGTCATGTAGGGCTCTAGTGGGACGGAGGTGCTGCCGAGGGGGCCTTGGACACCGATAGACGTGAGCGTGGGGGTTAATGTGACATTGGGCGGGATGGTGATGGGGGTTTTGCCGATGTTGGATGTATGGCCGCGCGCGACGGCGCTGGAGGTGAATGCGCGCGATGCGCTCGCCAGGCGCTGGAGTGGCCGAGGGAACATGTGTATGAGCGCGGTCGCTGTCGGCGACAGCGACGAAGGCAAGAATTGGCCACGGCGAATGCCGAATCGGAGCTTGATTCGGGCTTGTTACGATGCTCACTTCCTAGTCGTCCTTCTTGCTTTCCCCCACCTCCTCCTCATCGTGTCCAAAGCCGTATCGCTGACGGAACCCTTCACATGGTGAATTGGCCAGACGATGATTAAGTTCTCCACACATAATTGTCGACTGCGAAGCTCCTTTCTACCGAGGTAGCAATCACATTGAGGCAACTTTATCCGTCCGCGAGCAAGAGAAAGATGCCTTCATCTTTGCATCCCACAACTAGTCATTCGTCTGACTTCTACTACTCCGATGACTCCTCATTTCTGGAGGCGCTAGCCAATGCTCATTTTTCAGGAGGAGCCGCGGAGACGAACCCTCAATCGGAGGGCGAGGAAGAACCAAAGCCATACCTTCAAACCGACACCAGCAGCGACGCAGAACCACCACCGTGTGCCCAGCCTCCCAGGAAGCGTTCACGTTCGTCAGATATCGAGGACGACGATGCCGCATACAAATCCGCCTTGCCTGCTCTCACAAATCCTAATGGAACATCGTACATGGATACAGACACCTATGGTGCAGCGCATTTTGGTGATTTCGGAGAATACATGAGCAGAAAGCGCGCAAAACTGCAGGTGCAGAACAATGGAATCAATGATTGTGAAGAGAAGAGTGCGGAGAAGAGTCTGATCTTCAAGGGTGTCGCCATATATGTGAGCGTTGCATCACTTTTTTGCCCAGAGTCAGGCTCATTCGAACTGTCCGTTAGATTAACGGTTGGACCGATCCTTCTGTACAAGACTTGCGCAAGCTCATCATTGAGCATGGCGGCGTCTTCCACGCCTATCTCGACAAGAAAGCTTTAGCGTAGGTATATGCTGTCTGCACGAAGACGATTTACTGATTTTATCATCGACTCAGGACTCATATCATAACATGTTCACTTACTCCGGCCAAGATTCGCGAATTTCAGCACATGAAAGTCGTCAAACCTGAGTGGCTAGTCGAAAGCGTCAAAGCAGGATACCTGCTTCCCTGGCAGGACTTCATCTTCCGACCTGGCCCCCGCGTAGATGAGTCACAGGGGCGTAAAGTCGCTCAAACGTCTTTGCACGGCTTCGCCGCCCCTAAGAACGCAAAATCGAAAGCTCCAGAGCCTGAGGAAACCGCACACTCGTCTGATGCACTTTGGGATTCGAGTCAGGCTGACGTCGACATACTTCCAACATCCTTCGACCTTTCCCAAAACGAGGGTACGCTGCCAACAACTCCCACAAAGCGTAAAGAACCCAGCGCATTTATCCCACATTCAACGGACCCCGCCTCTCCCGCGCATGCGGCGAAGATCCCAGATTACGCATCGCGGAAGTCCAACGAAAATGCGGCACGCGTGATGGCCAACCCAGCGTGGCGCGCTGCGCATACGTCGGTAGCGCCGGACTTCATTGAGGGCTTCTACAAGAACTCGCGACTGCATCATCTGTCAACGTGGAAAGCGGAGCTCAAGACGCTTGTTGCAGAGGCGCAGGAGCATGCAGAGCGTGGGGCAGTGCCGGGCCGTGCTGATGGGCCAGACGGGGGCGTGAGTATGCGCGGTGCAGAGCTTGTCTTGAAAAATCCTTTGAAGGGCAAGGGAAAGGAGAAGGCTGAGAAGGATAAAGAGCGGGTGATCATGCATTGCGATTTTGATGCATTTTTCGTGTCGGCGGGATTGGTAGGAAGGCCGGAGCTGAAAGGAAAGCCGATCGTCGTATGCCATTCGCAAGGAGCACAGGGAGGAGCATCTAGTACGAGCGAGATTGCGAGTGCGAGTTATGAAGCAAGGAAGTTTGGGATCAAGAATGGGATGAGGTATGGTTTTGCAAGGCATCTCGAGTGCGATTAATACTGATATTCGTTTCAGTCTGCAACAGGCTCGCAAGCTGTGCCCACAAGTACAAACTATACCTTATGAATTTGAGAGGTACGTTCTTTCATCGCAATATGACGTCGGCGGCGACTGACTACGTGCGGTAGATACAAAGAGTTCTCGCTCAAATTCTATACCATTCTTATGTCATATGCCGATGACCTGCAAGCCGTGTCTGTCGATGAAGCCCTGATCGAGGTTACGTCCACCGTATCGCAAATACGAGTCGTTCCCACCGATGGCCAGGACGACAGCAAACAACGGGATGATGCCGCTAAGCAGCTAGCTGAATCTATTCGCACACAAGTTAGGGAGGCCACAGGCTGCGAAGGTACGTCCCGTATCCGATACAAAACATTGCATCGCCTCATGAATCGCGTAGTAAGCATCGGTATCGCGCATAACCTCATGCTAGCCCGTCTCGCCACGAAACGCGCCAAGCCCGCAGGGTCGTACCATCTGCGTCCGGAAGAGCTTTCCGCTTATCTTTCTGGGCTGGACATACAAGACCTGCACGGATTTGGGTGGTCCACGCGCGAGAAGGCGCATGAGAAGCTCGGCGCGACGAATCTCGGGGAACTCGCGAAGCGTAGCAAGGCGACGCTGTGCGAAGCGCTCGGCAAGGGTACGGGCGAGACGCTGTACAACGCGATACGCGGGATCGACGAACGCAAGCTGGAGAGCGATAAACCGAGGCGCTCGGTGTCGTGTGAGATCAATGTGAGGTCAATGAGTGTCTGGCTTCATTCAGGTTTACTGACGGTGTTTGACAGTATGGCATTCGGTTTGAGAGCAACGAGCAAGCAGAGATGTTTATACATCAGATGGCGGAGGAGGTCACACGACGGTTGCACGCTGTGAACATGAAAGGGAAATCGTTGACCCTGAAGGTCTTGAAAAGGGACCCGTCGGCACCAGTCGAACCGCCGAAGGTATTTGATCTCTCGCTATCTTCAAGGCTGAGCTTAGCTCACGAGCTTTCATAGTTCATGGGACACGGTCTTTGTCTCGCATACAGCAAGCAGTCAGCTTTGGTTGGTTCGAATGGTCGTGCTACGGACGATGACAAGGCCATAGGCTCTCTGGCGTGGAAATTGTTGAAGTCGCTGGACATACCACCACATGAACTCCGCGGCCTTGGTATACAGATTCAGAAATTAGAAGCTGCAGGCGCACCAGAGCCGGAGCCAGGTCAAGCTCGACTGCCCTTCAAATCAGTTGAAAGCCCTCAAAAGGCGGGACCGAGCAAGCTTCCGCCCGTTCCAGAGATTCGCGTCGTATCCGCCTCTCAAGAAGGCGTTCAGGGAGAACGTCTTACGCGGATCGCGAAAAGCACGAATCTCGAATTGCCGTCCTTTTCCCAGGTCGATATGGCTGTCTTCGACGCTCTGCCGGATGATGTACGCCAAGAGCTCGAGGCAGAGTACAAGCGTCGATCGGCCTCGCCTGCTCTCGCATTGGAGGTTCCAGTGCGATCAGTGTCTCCTGCTCCAGCTGGAGTCAAGCCTCCTTCAGGGCTTCGCGTCAAGGGGGTTCAATCCAACCTAGCTCGCATCACACTCCAGCTTGCACCACGATCGAAACCGGCGGTTCCTTTTGCCAAGGACAGGCTCTTCCGTGTCGGCCGTTCCTCGGTGCGCATTCGAGAAGCCGAACTGCTTAAGCTCGGTATAGATCCCACCGTGTTCGCGGTGCTTCCGCCAGATGTTCAGCGAGAGCAGATCGCTCAGGCGCGCGTTAGCAAGGCCAAAGGATCTTTCATCTCCGTCAAGCCTCTGCGAGCTATGAAACCGCCGAAGCGTGTCAAGTCCGACTCGAAGTATCCGCCCGCCGAGATCATACCGCCGCCGCCGCCGCCGAAGGCGCATTTCGTCGCGCCGCCCGTGCTGCGGCAGCCCGGCGCGGAGAAGGGGCAGATGCTCGCGTTCTGGGAGGGCGACGACATCCAGCGGCTCGTCGAGCAGTGGGTCGAGGGCTTCAGCGAGCACGCGCCGCACCGCAAGGACGTAGAGTACTTCGCGAAGTTCCTGATCCGCTCGGTGGAGACGGACGCGGGCGTGGAGAAGGCGGTGAGCGTGATGCGGTGGTGGATGGTGCTGCTGCGCCGGGTGTGGGGCGTGTGGGAGTACGCGGGGTGCGATTCGGAGAGCGACGACGAGCTGCGGGATGATCCGCGCCTGACGTCGGAGAGGGTCGGGCGGGCGTGGTGGGATGCGTTCCGCGAGGTGAAGAGGAGGATGGACGAGGTGACGAAGAAGAGGTTTGGCGGGACGCTTACGATCAAATGATCATACATCGCTGAGGCAACACGACTTTAGTATAAATGTCTGACCGGCGAATTTCCATGTCTGCGAGACATAGGGAATGGCGAGGTGTGTGCGGAAGAAGTGACAGCAGTGACCGCCAAAGCGAGCTGGTTTCCCGGTGGTTTGACGAGATGCCATCCCACGCTTAAACGCGCGACAGCTTTGAAGAGTTTGGCCCGCTTGACAGACACGAAACGACGAGCCGGAATTCGGTCATACTATCGTTGGGACGTAGGAAGCATTGTCCCGAGCCAAAGCTGGGTTAGAGGTTTTGAGTACTATACGACCCGACTACACTCGCGTAGGCAGCTACCATTTTAACTGACCCTCCCTGGGTTCATACCACGCACCGCTGACTAGATCCTTTGGGACGTGTTCGCCAAAGACCATTGACGTATATATGGCTCAGATTTTTCGTCATTGGTATGGATGCGCCAATGTGACAGGCGCATACGACCTCATTTATCGTTTGATAATGCCGTACGATTGAGACTTGCAATCGCCGCGGCGTCATGAGGCGAGAATGAGGGTCGATGAGTTGAGTACTTGGCTATGGATATCTGCGTGGACTCACAACCAGAGGAGACCTAGCCCTAAGATAAGCCAACACGCTTCCTGACCTCCCGAATAGTGGCATCTGATATCTCCCTGGCCTTCGCCGCGCCCTCCTCCGCCACACGACTGAGATACGCCTTCTCCTCCTTCAGCCCCAGATACTTCTCCCTCGGGCCGCTCAGCGCCGCCTCGACGGCCTCCACCACGTCCGCCTTGAGCTCCCCGTGGTTGCGCCCTGCGTATCGCGCCGCGACCGCGTGCACGTCCTCGTCGGCGCACGCCGCGAGGATCGCGAGCAGGTTCGACGTGCCGGGGCGCGCGGCGGGGTCGTATGCGACGCCGCGGATCGAGTCGGTCGTCGCGCCGCGGATCTTTGCGCGGATCTCGGCGGGCGTGTCGGTCAGCACGATGCGCGAGTTGGCGTCGAGTGCCGATTTGGACATTTTGGCGGAGGGGTCTTTGAGAGAAAGAATGCGCTTGGAAGGGGCTGGGTGTGCTTCAGCATCGGTGCGCTAGTTGTGGAGGGTGCTGCTTACTGGTCATGTATTCGGGAAGCGGGAATAGTCGAGATGGCCCTTTGTATGCGCGGTTAAATGTGTCCGCGATGTCGCGCGTCAGTTCGAGGTGCTGTTGTTGGTCATCTCCGACAGGGACATGCGTCGCCCTAGGGATATTGTCAAAGTAACGACGGGGTTTGAACAGAATATACGCACTTGTATGCAAGGATGTCCGCCGCTTGGAGGACCGGGTATGTAAACAGGCCGGTATTGAGCATAGAATCGTCTACTTCTGACTCGTCATTGGCGTTGCGCGATACCGCCAGTCTACTCTGTGAAAATGATAAGCAGCTCAAATTGCGAAGATGATACAAACATACCTTCCAGGTCGTCATGCGCTTTAATCTACCTGTCGGGGTAAGACAGCTCAATATCCACGCCAGTTCTGCATGATTTTGGACCTCCAGCACGCGTTACTAGGATCCTAGCCAGACGCAGCATACATACACTTACATGGTCCTGATGGAATATTATCGACCTCTCAGGATCGATTCCCACAGCTAAAACCACCGCCAGCATATCCATGCGTGCTGCTAACAATGCTTTCGGGTCCTGTGGCAGAGTGAGCGCGTGCCAGCCGACGACGGAGAAGATGAGCTGGTCCTCCGGCGCTGCACTGCGCTGGAGTTTCACCCAGTTCGCGAGAGCACCGAAGTAGTTCCCTAGCTGAATTATACGGTCATCAGGTCGTTCCATGGCGATGTCACGAACATGTTACCGTACATGAGGTATGCCAGTGGGCTGGATGCCCGAGAATACGACGCGGGGCTTGCGCGCGACTCGTTCGCTCGTTTCATGCAAACGAATCTGCCCTACGTGTAGTCTTCTTAGTCCATTGGGGCCGTGCGATGTGTGCTGCTGCAAGTTCCAGGCAGAGTGGAGGGCCTGCAGTCGCGGTTTGGGACAAGAAAACATGAAGGACGCGATTCAAACTCAGCCGTAGACGCGTCTCTGCTCTAAATCACTCCTACTGACTCGGCTAACGACCTGGATTGCAAGGCTGCTCTGGTTTCTGGCACAATCGCGTCTTCTGGCGTCGAGGATAGCAAGAGGATTGGGAGAGACTGGCATCGCCATGTTTGGTTTGCCAGGAGGTGATAACTTCGTCGACGTTACGGAGCTCTTCGAGGATGCCGCACATGGTACGCATTCAAGTCTCTAGTTTTTTGCCTTTTTTATGTATTCTGCTAAACAGATATGGAGCCTGGGGGCTTCGTTCTGACGGATGGTTTCACGCTGCTCGACTCGATGAGTGCGCTTGAGGTATGTCGCAAATTGATACACCAGGTCTTGTACCAACTTGCTCGCGCAAGATCGGCGAGCCTCGGATGGATACAGGCATGGTCCTCGACTCAGCACGGCGCCCGCCATTCGAACCCCTCGCTCCGCTTCTCCCCTCAGAGCTCTGCTACATCCTAGACCGGTCTTTTTCCGCCGAGGTGAATGAGCTGAGCGGTCCGTTTCCCTTCCTCTCGAACGCGTGTCCGACGATGTATCTCCTCTCTTCAGATGGAATGGCACGCGGGATACCAGCTCTCACAGACTGTCTTCACGCTGCTATATGTCCACGAGCTCACCGCGATCAATCCCGAGGTAGCCGCGCTGCAGCCCATTCGAGTGCACGACCCAGCGCGTCCAATGGCCCTCGTTACGGTCGTGCTGAGGGCGGCTGTACTCGGCTTGCTCAAATGCTGCGATCTGGCATGGCGTGAACTCTCAAGGGGCAGAGTTTTCGACGTTAGCTTGTCCCGTTCATTTGCGATCGTCGATAGTTACTGACTCCATGCTGCATCTAGACCGAGGATTGGCAGTCTGAGAAAAGCGGCGTGTCTCTGATTGAGGGTATACCATCCAGAAGTGTCGTTCTGCGATTAGAGGAGGCTTGTGCATGGCTTTTGAGAGCTGAGAATCGTAGGGCTATGTCTGCGCCTGCGGAAATTGTGCTTATGACTTGCAGATGACCTCCCACACAAGGTCTCTCTATACAACAGGATCATGCTACGAAAAGTGAGTGTCGACTTGTCATTCATGCGCTAGCTAATCTCAGTCCTTAGACATTACTGGAGCTATTTGATCTCAACGTCTTCAGGGATAGATCACGATTTCAGCGCCTCGTCTCGGATGCCCGTTTATACCTGCGATATATCCGTGAAGATCCTGCTCCTGCGGATTTTCCTACAAACTCCCCTGCATTTCTCGCCTTCGATCCATATGTTACTCGGAGATTGAACAGTTCCATGCCCCTTCGCGTCGTTCCGTTACCTCCCCAAGAACATACATGGCAGTCCCTGGAAGGCCTGCTTGACGGCCTAGGAGAGCTCTGCCGCCTATCCTCAGCCTCCTCATTTCATACCTGGAAGGTGAGAGCGTATGTTCCCTCCGCGCCGGCGCCCGATCTCAGCCCGATCACAGATAGTTGGGAGTCTGCACTCAACAACAAAGCCAACTGAAAAACGACTGCCATATCTGCGATCCTCAGCTCAAGTATGTCGGCGATGCTCCTTTCCTCGAAGCCATGACCCACCCATTGTAGTCAGCGTTCTTCGATGGCTCGCGCATTGTGGGTGACCTGCCGATCAAGTGGCTCGTGGAGCGCTTCTTTGCAGAGACTCTGGCTCTGTCATACAGCAGGATCACCTCAATCATCGTGGAGAAATGGAAAGGCGACGAGCCGCCGTATCTTAGGGATATGGAGCAGCGGCTGAAGCTCGTATGCATCCCCATTTATATTGATATCCTTTTGTTCAAGCGCTCGCAGATAATCATCAACCACGTACGGTCGACTTGGTCCAATGGTCCTCGAAGACGGAGACACCTGTCGAAATCGTTATATGACTGGCATCTGCTTTACGACGAGCTATTGCGGCTCACAGGTGATCTGGACAGCGATGTGAGCCTCCTTTATCCATGTCTTTTGCTTAATGGGCTGAGCAAGGGATCCAGGACCAGGAGGAACTGGCGATGATGAATGCCGTCCCGAAAGCGGCTTTGCTTTCGAGGCTCGATGTTATTCGCGAAGTCGTATTCACTGGATTCCAGATGGAATTGTACGTTCCCGATGAACGGCCTTTCGCATACTGGTACGCGGCGCAAGTCATTCAAGTCCATCTCTCGGTGCTAGACGAGGTCGAGGCCTTCGTCTCGAAAGGTACAGATCCCTCTCTTCAAAGGCGCGGATCTTGAGCTGACTTGACGCAGACGACATCGTGCGGAGTGAGCATCGTATCCAGCGGTCTTTTCTGTCAGCCTTGAGGGCGATGTGCATGGGAATGTTTGCAGTGCGTGGCCTTCTTCAAGTAATTCCTCACCAACAAGACCTTCTTCTAGATCACGCTGCCGAACATTGGCTCATCCGCCGAGCGCCTTGTATTGAACCTGAAGCGGCGGTACAAATGGGCATTTCGACCGGAGTACAATCGCATAGCTACACCTCCCATCGGCCATCCGAATCCATCCGAGTTCCTCAAGGATTGCGACGCCCTACTGCACGTAAGAACCCATTCTCGTATCTCATATCATGGTGCTGAGGGACGTATAGGACGAGACAACCTCCCCCTCCGCCGCGTTCTCACAAGCAAAAGAGCATTTCGCAGAGATTATTGCAGATCCCACTCGATCTGGGTGGGCAGGCGATTGGCACGCTGATCGACTGCAGGTGCGTCAGCTTCACCAAATCATACCATCTTCGCATTGGCCCACGCGTCTGGATAGTTCATCCGCGAGCTCTCTGAGATAGCAGATCGGCTCTCGGCCGTAGCTCCATCGAGGACGGCTGATATCCCCGCGTTCGACCAGTCGATGCTTGACTGGGAGGCGAAGCTTCATCGCTGGTTTCCGGGTGTGCGGGAGTCTGCGGGCAGCTAACCGGGGCGGTCCGGATTCCTGTCAATATGTGCATAGCTAAGGTGCGACGAAATACGTATAAGTATTGTATGCTGGTGAGAAGTAGGGATCAAGCATGACGAACGGCATCCTCTCGGACTGTATGTTGTCGCAGGTTAAGTATCATAGCCGGTCATTCGAGGCTTGCTTCTAGAGGACAGGCCTACTTCATAGAAATCGCCTGAATCATTGCGAAGCTTATCGTGAGGTTGTGATCAACGTCTCTTCGGATTCCCGCGGATCAGAACATGAACTGTTGAACGCTCTGGGCTCTGGCTAGTCTTCTAGGTCTGGAAAAATACTTCAGGAACTTCTCTCCCGTGTCTTACATATCAAAACATGCTGATTGGGAAGATCGATAGGAGCTTGAAGCTTGGGGAGACAGTGTGCCTTTGGTGTAGACGACGTCAGTGGGAACGCGTGCCCATTCGACCAATCGATCAATCGATTTGTCGACGCTGTCAGGGCGGCAGGCGACGATGGGCCTCTACCACCATCCACCATGTATACCGCGAAAATCTTAACGACTAGTCGACAACTTGTAGCGAAATGACAACTCTAGCTTGATATCTTGTTGGTTTTTTCTTTCTCATATGTGAACTATGGTATGTCGCACGTTTCGGCTATCTCGGCTTGGCTGGCAGCAGGCTACACTGTGCGCTTGACCTCGACAGAACATTTTATCCTGATCTTCCACGACGGCCCGATGTGGTGTAAAATTGGGTCCGCAGGTCCAATCACGATTCCAGAAGAAGACAGAAAGCCTGAGTACTCAGCACGACGGCACGGCCTATATAATCAGAGGCACCCAACTAGATGATGTCACAGTTTCCGAGTACCCCCTTTATTCCCTCGCATCGATTCGCCATATACCATGGCAAATGCACAGACTAACGTTGCGTTCCGCGTGAAGGAGTTCACGGGCCCGAAGGGCATCGTGAAGGTCGAGGAGCCTATCCCGCAGCCCCGCGCACATGAGGTGCTCGTCCGCATCCACGCCGTGTCGCTCAACTTCCGCGACTTCGCGATCCCGAGCGGTCTGTATCCGTTCCCGGTCAAGGACAATGTGGTTCTAGGAAGCGATATGGCGGGCGAGGTTGTCGGCATTGGCGAAGGTGTAGGGGAGTTCAAGGTCGGCGATCGGGTCACTGCAAACTTCGATCAGGGGAACTGGTATGGACCACAGAGGAACTGGAAGGGTACGCAGCGCCGCTTGTTCTTCAGCATGTGTACGACTGATTTGGCTGACTTGTGCGCGTTATAGGTGGAATGGGCGCCCCGATCGACGGCGTGCTGCAGCAGTACCGCGTCTTCCATGAGATCGGGCTGCTGCACGTCCCCAAGCACCTCACCTACGAAGAGGCGGCGTGCTGGCCATGCACAGGCGTCACCGCTTGGAACGCGCTATTCGGTTCGGTGCCGATCGTCCCGGGACAGACCGTCCTATTCCAGGGCACAGGCGGCGTGTGCATGACTGGATTGCAGCTCGCGCACGCGATGGGAGCCAAGGTATGGGAGGCTTAGGGATCTCAACATGACGTCGGTAGCTAACGTGGAGACTACTCTGCGCACAGACGATCATCACTTCGTCTTCTGACCAGAAGCTTGAGGTATGTCTCGTCGCTTTTGGTAGCTAATCTCGATCGATACGAGTCTATTCCAACAGCTGGCCAAAAAGATGGGCGCAACTCATGTCATCAACTATAAAAAGCACCCTGACTGGGACAAGGTCGTCAAAGAGGTACATGTGAACTACAGATCTTCGTTCATTGGAACTGACATTCTCGCGCAGCTTACGGACGGCGAGGGCGCAGACCATGTCTTCGACGTTGTTGGAGTCAATGAGATCGAGAAATGCTTCAACAGCGTCAAGCAAGGCGGCGTTATCTCCACAATCGGCTTCCTCGGCGGGGAGCAAAAGACGCACCCTAACGTGCCGGTGCTTGCTCTCACGACTGGCGCTATCCTGCGGTGAGCATTTGAACGTCTTTCCATCTGCCTTATAGCCTCTGACACTGATTTTGCAGCGGGATCAATGTCGGCTCGAAGCAGTTGCATGAGGATCTGCTGCGTTTCGTGGACACCAACAAACTGCAGCCGCATATTGACAAGGTGTTCCCGTTCGAGCAGACGAAGGAAGCCATCGAATATCTGTCCAAGGGCCAGCATTCGGGAAAGGTCGTCGTCCGCGTTGTGCAATGAAAGCTAATAGATGAAAATGCGTCCAGTATGGCAGCACGTTTTTGAATGTACTTATATAAATTCATTGCAGTCTCATGCTCACCGTGCATGCCTTCTGAAAGAAGCATCGCGCACGCCACGGTCTTCTAGCCGCCGGTCGGACAATAGTCCACGAACTTGTTTCGCCAGTCACTCGTCCATGTAATTTGCATATGCGCAAGGATAAATCTTTGAAACAAGAAGCAGACCTACTGCGCTTCACAGACGCTAATCAGCTGCGGCCGCAAGTTGGCAAAGTGTTCCTGCCTGAGCAGACAACGGTGATGATAAGGTATAATTTGATGCATTCTTTTGTTACAAATGCCGCCCTACATAATACTCTTCTGTCGCCTCCTTGTCGCTGCTCTTGAAAATGTCCGTCACGTCGACGGAAATGCATTCTGACGAGTCTGACCCTGAAGTTAGGGAAGGGGTGTCCAAGAAGCTGGAATCGCGTCCGTCGATTGTTGGCCGCGGGTCAAGCACTGCGTCGTTCTTGGATAGACTGTGGACATCAACCCGTCCAGAAGTGGCCGTGAATGCCAATGGCAATGGCGTCTCGTATGTAAATTGGTGGTCACAATGCGTTTTCTGTAATGCTGTGAGAACGATGATTACTGTCGGGTATATTCCCTGTCGTGACACAAGCCGCTCAATGTTGCAACAGTAGTACGAAGGAGGCACGGGCTTACAGAAATTTGGACAGTGATGGGAATAAAGATGGATAGCACGCGCTGCCTCACAGCAGGTATCCAGGTAATCATTGCGATCGCGATCTGGTTTCAGTCCGGCATCTCGGTCAGACGCAATACAGACAATATGATACGGATACTTGCAGAGTAGGCACAATAAAGACTCCCAGATTCGATCAACAGTATGAGCAGTTTTTCGATCTGAGTCTGACCGTTTCCTATCGCTAGATACCGCCTGATATTACGCCGGTACTTCCTGTTTCGAAGTCATTTTAGACACAAGATGACAAAAAAAACGGCATATCTACCATGCTTTCCATGCGACGAGTCCTGTAGACCACATGTTCACTAGAGCAACGCATGTGCCGTATGCCGACGACGAGAAAAACCCCAGCCTTTGAAGTCGAACGTCGTCCGGTGCTGCGGCTCCGGGCTGGACAGCAGCGATGATGGTGAACACTGAAATTGAAGGAAAAGTTGTACCATCACGGCTTGTATCCGTATTTATCTAAAGCACATACCGAGGCCGCACGGGAGGAGTACACCAGGAACGAACAATACAAATTTCTTCCGGCCCCATAGCACCCATGCACGCCAGACGACGATGATGTCGCTCAGGATGGTCTAGATACGCATGTATCAGCAAGGCGAAGGAACATAATAGCGATGACACGAGCGACGTACATTGGCAAAGGACCCAGCGGCCATGACGTCCTGGTCGAAGAAGTCAATTTGAGGTGGAGAGCTCGGTTGTTCATCTGTCTGGACCGCGGAGACCAAGCTGTCTCTCGTGTACTTCGCCACTGCGATTATATGAATTGTCGATACCGAGTACATGATTAGGGTTGTGATGAATAGTATCCAAGTCTGCCTCGACTTCTGTTTCTTGTTCCTACAAGCGAGTCTTTTGGTTAGCATATATCGACGGAAGATTAGCTCGGTCGTTACAAAAGGACGTATGTTGATGCAGTAAAGATCACGGTATAGATGCCTGTATGCAGTGTTCTCGTCACATTGATCACGAATGCTTTACGCACTACTCACCATACAGGGTGGAAGCGATAATCGCAGAGTACAATGAGCCAAATATCTGGGGCTGAAGCCAGTGATATCCATCAGACGACGTGGATCTTTGCGAGAAAGCTATTGTCGGCATTTGATCGAGGAGAGCAGTACAACAAGGGCTACAGTCCGTAATATCCACCGAAAGTATAAAGGGCGGAATGGGCCGTCCGAGTACCAATGGGAGTGGACACGGAGGTATCGCGGTACGCGATTCGGATGCTCATATAGCAACAGCGCGCGCCTGCGATCTTGTAAAGCTGGAAGTATCGGAGCGGGCGGCAAACCTGCCAGCACGAAAGCAGTAGCAATCAGCGTAGCGTGCAGTGCTAGAGTCGACGAAGACTGCCGGGACTGTTACCGAGTATACCGGAAGCGACCGCTTCTGTCTGCTATGTCACCGCGGGAAGCGAAAGTACATTTACATGGAAATGCGATGTCGAGATTCCTCTGAACTGGCCGTCGCACAGAGAACAAGATCGTATGCCGAAGTTTGGAAGGCCTCGCTCATGCTCAAGTGCAATCCTTGAAGAAAGAGGATACGTCCAGGCGACGCGGCATTCGCGTGTTGACAAGCTCGAATCGCGCCCACGGGAGAAGCGGAACCTGTGCGGAACATCAATCATACACTTCATCCTGGGAAGCACATAGAAGTACGTTACCAGCTCCCCGCTGCTGTCTGCACTCGCCGGGCTGCGACGCATGCCTACTGCCAAATATGTATCAGTTTCACGGCCATACACGGGATGTCGTGGGGGTTAGACCGGAGATCGCTGCAGTCCCGCGTTTCCTAGGATGAAAAGTACGACCACACACGTAATCCAACAGTGTAAGTCGGCATGTACCCCGTTAAACGGGGCCTCAGACAGCATGTGCCCTTCTACTAATGCAAGTGCGTAGGCCACAAACGTCATTAATTCCAGAATTTCAGACATATGCCGGGGTTGAAGTACGGATCATACGGTCATCCGGTTGACATCCGGACAAGCAGCAACCTGTGCACAGAGCAATGCCTCCAAACGTAAGTTTCGGGAAGTCGTGGCGACGCCGCTATCACCAATGAATTGAGGTAGCCACACGAACGCCCCGTTTCGGCGTTTGCGAAGGCGGGACCGTGGGGACAACGAACAGCACCAAGTCGCCTGTGAATCTACTGCCCGTTCTTCTCTTCCGCCCGAGCCAATGGGAAACACGCCTGTGATTGAGAAGTCGATGTACATAAACTTGGGACCGGAAGTCCATCGGAAAGGCAGATGCTCTTACCGTGGAATTCAACAGCTTTGACAACAGATGCAAATGGTACGGCGGGTAGGATTCATTATGGGCGCTTGACGTCAATCTGGCTGAACGACTTTTGGAAGTATGTAGTAGGCCCAGACCCCGCCAGAAGGACGAGGTGAGATAGCTTGGTTGTTCTGTGTTTGGGACGTTAGGCGATGTGCGACTTGACAGACCTTCCATGAGGCAACGATGCCCTACAGATATAAGTTACAGATCAGGCGTATGTCGACGCTCGCTTGATCGTTTATTGTTCTCAACAAGAATATCCGCGTTGATCGTCAGCGAATCTCTGGAGCAGACCACCCAACTCGTTAGTCCAACATTTTGAACCACCAGAAAGGGATATGCGAACCTTGTAACTTGGGCCATCGCATCTTCTGAACGAAGAGGCAAAAGGATTCGGCACACTCAAGACACTCATCCCACGACGACAGCTAGTTCCAAGAAATTGAAATTGAAGAATATTATATGAAATAGCATTTCACGACGATCATCGTTAACAAAAATCTAGCAAAGAAATGTCTGCCCCCAAACTACGAGCCCAGAACCAAAACGCGAAGAAACGCGAACACTGACCCCAACTCTACGGAGACGATACGATCCGAGCGCCCCAGCATCCGCGCAGCTTCATAACGAAGAGCAGCGGCAGAGCGTTATCGGACGTGTTGTTGTTCCACGACCGTAACAGGCCTTCAGAGAGTGCGTCCCGAAGGGCAGTGAAGGCCTTGACTTGGTACGTGGGACGGAACGAAGACAACTTCCAGAGAAATAAGACTCCCGAAGAGATAACACACAGAGACGATGTCAAACGCCGTTCAGACGACAGGAAAACAGGTTGAAAAGGACGAAGAGACACGGCGAAGCGACTTACCTGTGCCTAGGGTTATAAAGGAAATTTTCAAGCGGCGCTCGAATACTGCATCTAGCCGCTTCGCGGGTTCCGCTGATTTCTGAACTATCAACAACCTTTCATAGAACATATCAAGGCTCTATTACAGTCATTCAATGAAAACAGTAAAGCGGTAGCGCGGAACAACTAGGCCAGTAAAGCTAGGTATCAACAAAGCCGGTCATGCAGTCCGTGTGGTATACAACAGGCGTGAAGAAAAAAGAAACAGGGCTACAGCGGACCAATCAAGCGTGGAAAACAAAAGTGTACAGTACTGCACTCCACCGAACCAGGATAGAGAGGAATAAAAAGAACGGAGATGCCTGAAGGAAAAGCGCAGGTCTCAATGGCTACCCTCGCTGTTCGCCGCAGATGACCTGGCCGAGCGCGAGCGCCGGCGCGACCTTCGCGCCTCCTCGCGGTCCTCCTGCGTCACCGTCGGACGCTCAAGGCACACCAGCTCGAGCACGCACGGCAGCACGTCGCCGCACTTCTGCTTCACGAACGGATCGTTGCGCCGCACGCCGCCCCACATCGCCTTCGAACCGAGCCAGTCGAGGCGCTTGAGCCCGTCGCCGAGGCGCCCGCCGGGCACGCCCTCCTTCGGCGAGCGGTTCTCATGGTACGCCTGCTTCAGCGCGGCCTGTATCTCGGGCCGCGCGTTCGTGTAGTCCTCCTTCCGCAGGCGCATCTGCAGGTAGTCGCTCAGCTGGTCGACGACGTCGCCGCACGTGACGCCGAGCACGGCGTTCGACGCGCGCACGTCGATCAGCCACGGCACGGTGTGCGAGAGCAGGCGCAGGTGCGACACGCGCGGGAACGTCGCGGGCTCCTGCCGCCCCGCGGACCACGACTTGTGCGGCGGGTCCGTGCTGCGCTGGCAGTGCGCTGTCGAGAAGAGCATGTTCCACTTGAGATGCGCGCGCTCGCTGTCGCCCTCGCCCTCCTGCGGGAGCAGCAGCGGGTTCACGAAGAGCTCCGCGCGCATGCGGTGCACCAGCATCGGCTTCAGGACCGGGCCATCTGCGTCGCGAATAGTGAGCGACGTTTGTACCGTGCATGACGGTGATGGGAAGACTCACAGTGGGGACCGGCTGCGAACCGGCCGATCAAATCGCCTCTGTCAGCGCGGGCGATGCGCGTAGCGCGCGGACCTGGAGCCGCCTGGGGCGGAGGCGGGCCAAAGCCAGGAGGGGCCCCGCCGCCGTACCATCCCGGCCCTCCCTGCGGCGGCAATTGACCACCATAGCCCATTGCGGGCGTCGTATACGGGAGCTGCGCGCCGACTGGCGGACCCCATTGGCCAGGATACTGCTGCGGTTGGCCGGGGTACTGCGGTTGGCCAGGATATTGCTGTGGAGGGTACGCGCCAGGCAACGGCTGCTGGAAGCTATTGTATCCCGTGTATGGGTGCAACGGAGGGGGCGGCGCGCCCCATGGCGACGGGCCCGGGCCCCATGCTGGCGTCTGGTGAGCCTGTGGGGGCGGCGGTGGTGGGTAGCCTGTCCAGTCGGCAGAGAAGCCAGGAGGCGGCCCTGGTGGCGGCGGCCCATGTCCAGGCGGCGGAGGCCCTGGGGGTGCGCGCGGGGTGCCGCCTGGCGGCGGGGCGCGGGAGTCGGGCAGTTGGACATTGGGCATGTAATACGACCCAGGCATCATGGGCGACGGGATGTAGCCTGGCGATGAGGCATAAGGTGAGAGAAATTGGGGTGGGGGCGGCGGCGCATAGCCGCCGCCGTTATATGGTGGGAAGCCGGGCGGGGGAGGACCGCCCTGAGTACTCCCAGGGGACGACGGAATGACAGGCGGCCGGACGGGCGAGTTTGGGTGAGAGCGGCCATGATGTAGGTCCGGCATAGGAGGAATGAAGGGCGTTGTGGGACTTGACTCCATTTCCTAGGATCGTCGTTTGAAATGGGAGATTTCTCTGGCGCGAGTCAGCACAGACACCAGGAGAGGGAGCAGGCGAGCAGGGCGTACTTTTTTGGAATGCTCCCTAGGACAGCCAAAGGAGAGGAAAATAGATTCGTCGGGGTCGTAAATGTGAGATGACTCGTCCTCGGCCGCTCAGCGCAATGATACGGACAAGAGATTAGATGCGAGTAGCAGGTGCTGAGCACGCGGACTTCTGCATGCGCAGGACTCTTGCAACTCGAGGTCAGGGAAAGCAAACGAAAGAGTGACACGAGAAATGCATACACGCGCGCCTTGAAAACTTCCCAGCACGAACCAGTGCGGATACCAAAGTGGGCTGTAGGGTGTAGGGTATGGTCGCCCCACCTATCAAATCTGGCTGATTCTCCTGATGAGCTATGGGCTCGGAAATGAGCCCGACTTGACAGCGGACCAAAGGGCGCACAGCAGACGTCGTGAATGTTGCAGACGAGGCTGAGCGCCGGACGTCGAGGCGGGCGTCGTCGAAACACGTGTAGCGAAACCATCACATGATGGTGTCAAGGTCATCACGTGGGTCGCGTTTCAATTCAATCGCGCATCGCGATCGCGTCTTTCGCGACTAGACAAGTCTGGCGGAATAAATTGTATTTTGAGGGCTATATGTGAATCCGAAACATTGCAGGTTATCGATTGTGGTGAACAGCATCGGATCATACCTTTACAACACGAGCTGGGCATAGCATAGCGCCTCGCCGTAGCACAAAGATGTCGAGGTACGGCGATCATAGAGCGAGGCATCTCCGTGCTACATGCAGCAGGACAGCAGAGGATGATTGATGGAGACAGGAAGTAGTGGAACAAGAGTGGGTTGTGGACCAAAATGCCGTCTTTTGACGCTGAATGCTGTGGGTGAAGGGCGAGCCTCATCGTGGCGAATCTAATCGAACCGCGGATCATCCCTACATGTCGTAAAGCTCGTAGTGATGCAGATGGTGTCCAGCAATCAAGTATGATCGAGGAGAGATACTAAGCTGTTACATGAGGAATCCAAAAGGCGCGCAAGATGGTCGATACAACTGGGAAAACAGCGCTACAGCGAGCAAGATAAAGATGGTATAACAAAACAGAAACACGATCTAGAACGCTGCGAGCTTCATGACGAAGATATTAGGTGCCCTGAAGCCAAGCCTGGAAATAACGTATCCGTCATCCTTCGCCACGGACTCGAAGAAATGGCGATCGCGCAGCCAATCTGGAGTCCAAAAGGTCAGGGTCGTCAGATACTTCAGGTAGCGCGAGACGTACCGACGCGCCGATAGCGGCCTGGTGTGGGCGGGGCTGGAGAGTAGAACTGCGCTGCCTGGGAAGGCCATGCATTCTGAGCGTTGATCTGCGCGGCGCGCTTGATGTTCTCCTGCACTCTCCCGGAACACGACGCGATTTCTGGTTCGGTGATCAAGTTCTCTGTGTAGCTGGCCGGATCGTAGATGTCAGACATTACCCAAGATGAGAAGATCGCGAGGGGCTCACTCCTTGTACATTCGATCGCACACGTCACCCAAGGTGACACCGGTCTCGTTTCGAATAGTTGTGCACCATGGACTGTGCTCGGTGATGATGATGATCTCCTGCACGCGCGGCAAAGTCGCAGGCTCGTCCTTTGCCGTGAAAGGCAGATCGCGATCGGCGAACTGCTCATTGAAGCCGCCGGTGGACCCTGCACAATGTCAGCGAGTGAATAGCACAGAAAGAGCTTCATAGCGCACCAGTGCAGAGGTCGAAAACTAGGCTGAAACCAGGAGCACCCCGCGTGAGGATGGGGTGCAGCTCCAATTCGGTATTCAGCATGTACAGGTCCGTCTGAGAAAGCACAGGGCCATCTGCACACATTCTCTCGTCAGAAAATTGGTGAGTTAATAGCCTGTGGCGAACTCACAAGAATTGCCTGCCGCCCATCTATCCAAGCTCGCCATGTCTGCGCGTTAGTGTCGTGAAGTGGGGCCACAAGCCTTGGTATCTGGGTATCCTGAACAGATAGATGTAGTAAGCAAAGACAGGTCACTCGACTCATCCTCTGGTTATATACCTTCAGCAGTCTGATCCGTGCGGTGCTCGACGCTGCTTCAGTGCCATGAGCCGAAACGGGCGCCATCTGCCTCGAGGCAAGCATGTTGCAAAGACACAAAATGTTGATCAGATCTCCGGATCGATATGACGCTCAGCACCGCCACCGGCGCGGCGTTATCTGATAAGATTAAAGTTCGCCGCTTGTCTCCAGAGCTTCACAAGCTTACGCACGACCACCACGACCTTTCCTTGTACAACACTTCCGTTTCCACTGTACTCTTAAGCATACATCTTGATCATGGCGCCGAAAGGAGGCAACGCAAAGAAGGAAGGCGGGCGAGCGAAGAAAGCAGAGAACGAGGCCAAGAAGCAGCAAGAGGCGGAGGCCGCTAAAGTGCGCACCTCCCCAGCTTTCATCTGCCCCCATCTGATGTCCACAATTACTCCAGGAGCGCGCAGAGGCCGATAAATGGTCCTCGGGTGCAGGCGCGAAGAAGGCCAAAGAGGACAAGGAGGAGAAGCGGCGCGCAGAGCTGGCGCGTAAGCAGGAGAATGCGCGCCTGCTCGCCGAGGAGGAGGCCTCGGCGCCCGTGAAGAAGGCCGCACCTAAGGCGGGCGCGAAGAAGGCTGCGGCGAAGCCGAAGCCCGCGGGTCCTGGTGCCATCGCGGCTGGGGGCGGCATTGCGAGCGACTCGAAGGAGCCGAAGGAGGAGGAGCCTGGCAAGGTGGAGAGCTATACCGCAACGGGTCTCGATAATGCGTTGGATCTGCTCGATGTGGTTACGGCGAAGATGGACAAGGCGAGCGTTGGGAGCCAGGCTGCTGGGATCGAGAGACATCCGGAGGTATGGATCATGTTTGTCTCGTTCGCTAAAGCCATCTCCTGACCATCGCCCTTACCTGATCAGCGACGATTCAAGGTAAGATTGCATTACAGTTGGGCCCCCGCCTTGCACGTTCACTAACATAAATTCTTTAGGGAGCGTTTGAAGCGTACCAGGAGCGCGAGCTACCGAATCTCAGGAAAGAGGTAAGACCACCGCGATGACCGTCATGTACGATAAAAACTGAATATTTTAATCTTAGCACCCCGGGCTTCGCTTACAACAATACAAGGTGCTTCATGGCGGACGAATTTTCCAATATTACGACTGACTGACTTCGGTTTATGTAGGATTTACTATACAAGCAGTTCCAGAAGTCGCCTGAAAATCCGTACGTTCCGCTCTCCCACATCAATCATCTTTCCTTTTTATTGATTTCCATGGCTATCTGTACAGGTTCAACCAGGTCACCGTCACGTACGATGCATCGAAGGAGGAGAAGGTGGAGGCCTTGAAGCAGCGACAGGCCGAGGTCGCAGAGCGCTTGCGCGAGAAGAAGTAGACAACGGACCATCTTACGAGCATGAGCATATGTACGTTTTGTTTCGTGATGTAGTAGCTGACAACTATCCGAGAATGACCGCAACGAGTCGTTTCGGGATGTAACAATTTAGATCAAGCTGTAAGTGATAGCTTGCCCTACTGCGTTGGTATAGGATACAGAGTGTTGTATTGCACCGGTGGGTCTCGGTCAGGATGAGGGACAATTTCCATTGGGGGCTATGACCCGCGAAAGGGAACTATGATGCCTACTTTCGGCCAGCGTTTTTAGCGATAGTAAGTCCTCGAGCTTCAATCATCTGAAGTGTCGCTGACTGATAAATCCGCTTGATGACATAGTCTCATGTCCAGACTGGGGGCTTTCGCACCCTCCAAGATCGAATCCTGAATGGAATGGTGCAGCATCCTACCAGCAGGTTGCCTCGCCTCAAAGCGATGGGTGAAGCATAGCGTTCGGATAAGCTGCTTCCATTCCAGCGTTTGCAGAACTCCTCGTTGTCGACATGATATGGCTGCCCCTTCGTCCGCTAGGTTTCATTAATTGAACTCTGTAAGTCGACCTATACATAAAGGCCTGGGTCACGATCCGTTGGTGCTCCCCACCCTCGACTTTGCAGTGACAGAGGCTGGTCATCTCACGTTTCAAGGCTCGCAGACACATTCCACCTGCTTTACTGGAAGCATTACTTCTGGCTGGATCAGAAACAATGCTTGATCAACTTCTACAAGTACGTGTGTTGTTCATTATTGAATTCAATTCACATATGCCTTGTTACAGGTGACGACCCCCAGCTATGCATATATTGTATTGGGAGGCTTCGTCGTAGCAGTGAGTACCCATAACGTTTTCCTCCTCTCCCATACATTCATGGAGCGAACTAAATGTTTCTGGTACTATGCAGTTTAGCATGGTGTCCTTACTAGTGAGAGAGAAGGTCAGATTCACCTTGTCAACTCCGGACATGTCAGCTGTTTCTTTCTGATGCTATCCCAGCTCTATCTGAACGAAGTCGTCCTCGGGACTGGCTTTGGTATCCTCATGGGTCCCCACTGCGCCAACATATTTGACCCACGATCATGGACTACTGAGAGCAACCAACTGACGCTTGAAGTGATGCGCGTTGTACTCGCCACCGGCCTCTTCGCCATCGGTGTCGAGTTGCCGCGGGCCTACATGAGGAAAAACGTCAAGAGTTTGCTCATCATGATCATGCCTACCATGGCATTGGGCTGGGTCATCTGTGCTGGTAACGTTTTTGTCCCTCTTCTCTGACACAGCTCGCAATAAGGCAATACCACCTTCTGCTAGGCTTCATATATGCGCTATTTCCTAACCTGTCCTTCGTCTCCGCACTCACTATCGCCGCATGCTTGACGCCAACCGATCCTGTGATATGTGCTGCCATTGTTGGTGCGAAGCTATGCCCATCGAGATTAAACTGAACTTAACACTGGTCACCATAGGCGGGCACTTTGCGATGAAACACGTGCCGCACAATCTTCGACACCTCCTTGCAGCAGAATCCGCGGCTAACGACGGAATGGCCTATCCCTTTCTGAGCATCTCTATATATCTTACAACGGAAACCTCGCGACGAACGGCAATAGGCAAATGGTTCCTTATCGGATGGCTGTGTATTGTTCTTCTATGTTCATTTTACGCAGCCGATGTTCATTTATGCCCGCACAGACCAGGTCATTCTTGGGGTCATTCTCGGCGCCGTTCTTGGTATTTCTGGCAGTATTCCGGCTCTTCACCTCCTCACATGAAGCTATCACTCGCAGGTTACACGTTTGCACGGACAATGAGATTCACGCAAACGCAAGGTTTCATCGATCGCCAGTCTTATGTGGCCCAATACCTCGCGCTAGCCGTCTTCACCATTGGTGTCACTAGCACGATTGGAAGTGACGATCTCCTCGCCGCCTTCGCTGCAGGTAGGCACGCTACGGTTTGCCATATCGTATAGGCTTCTTGAATTCTCCGTGGACAATATAGGCTGCGCGATATCCTGGGACGGTCACTTCAATACACATGTAGAAGAACAGGTATTCTCTTCAGTGATAGATTTTATACTCAACAGTGCTTGTTTCATCTACATCGGAGCTTGGTTTCCGTTCGACCTCTTCAATGCGCAAGAGCTCGGCATTTCTCCCTGGAGACTCGTCGTCTTATTCCTGTTGATACTTGCCTTCCGGCGTATTCCACCGCTTATGTTGCTCTACAAGTGGATCCCGGAGATCCGCAACTGGAGGGAGGCGTTTTTTTCTGGGCACTTTGGTACGTCGTCGGTTCATTAAATGTTTGCCTTTCGAATGAGTGCTCACACTTTCGTGCAGGTCCTGTACATCATTCCTCGGGATCGTTATGGTACCGTAAAGCTGACGCTTGTACAGATGGGCGTCGGCGCCGTGTTCATATCCACCCTCGCCATTAGCCGCCTCGAGAAGCCTGAGGACCCGCCTCAAAACCAACAGCAACTCCTGGCAGCCACGCTCCAGCCCATCGTCGCCTTCATCGTCCTGTGCTCGATCATCATCCGTACGCACCTACCCTTCACCTCAGCACGCTGTACTCACCGTCGCCCACGCACAGACGGCCTGTCCATCCCTCTCTTATGCTTGAGCCGTGAAATCGGGTCCCGCGTGCTTTCGGATCCTCGCACGGGTGCTCCGCGCGACTCCGAAGCGCCAGATGTAGAACATGGTGGCGAAGGAACCATAGTAGCTGACGATGGAACGTCGGATGCTCGAGTCTCTATCGAGCAGGACCAGATCAAGGGCGTTCGTGAGACTCAGGTCACTGAACCAGTCCTTAGAAAGGGGAATATTACTCTCCGCAGTGGATGATGAAAGTCGCACGTGTCGGACGCCGGACAAGGAGCTCGGTATGTGCCATTGCAATCCTTGATCTCGTTGAGTTTCATACGCGATATTTGAGGACAGCGGCGAGCATCCTTTCACCACGGGCATGCAGCAAGTTCATGTCGATAATTTGAGGAATGTGCCTGAGCGCGACCGCTATGAGATAGAAGATTGCAGACTGATCAAAGCTTTTTATGTCCTCGTCAGAACAATAGTATTTATTCGTGAGCATTGTTCCCGATTTGAAATCATCAATATTGACTGTACTGTAAAAGGCCTACAACGAATTGATTGGTGAGTTTACTTTGGCTAGGGGAATTTGCTTAGCCGAGAGAACAATGGGTGTCTCGTTATAACGTGACCGCGTCAAGTACTTATAATCGTCTTTCTTTTTATCACTCTTATTCAGGTTTTGTCCCGCCTCACGATGTCATCCCCAAACACTATGCCACCTTCAGACCCTGCAGGCACTGCTTCTTCCCCAGGCGATATGCCGTCCTACTCCTCCGGTCCCGACATGCCAGAGATTTCAGAGTATTTATACGAGTACGTGCTTGATCCAAATGGTAATAAGATTCCGGACGGCGTCAAGGGCTGGAAGATCACGGACCGCGCGCGTGCTGCGCGACACAACGTGAGTGCCGTTGCCTCTCCGTCTAACACATCCCTCAACAGCCCGTGTCAGTGGCGCAAGCATTTCTTCAAGGACCGCAAGCCGATGTCGAAGCTCCCTAGGAACCTTCTCACCTACCCTGACAAACCGTATCTGCGTCCGCCTTTGATCCACTTTGCTCTCCCCTTCACCACGGATCAGATGCTCGACTACAATGCTCGTCACAACATCCCATTCGAAGATGGCCCGGATTCCAAATACTACATACGCCTCTCCATCGCTCTCAAGCGGTGCATCAACCACTTGTGTAAACTTTGCGACATGTACGGCATGATACTCATCATGCCCTGTGATGTGGAGCATGAGTGGGCTGTTGCGTTGCACTCGAATTACAATTGGTATAAGGAGGAGCTCGAAGAGGAGGACGAGAAGGAGGTCGTCGAGATCATTAAGAGGGAGCTGAAGATCGAGAAAGGGCCGAAATGGTATCATGATTCAACGTCGTTCTGATCGTCGCATTTTCTTCCTGGTGCGTCCTTTTGTCCGCTCGCAGATGTGCCATTTTTTTGAATTGCTGTCTGTAATGCATAGTAAGGGTCGCAAGCATTGCAAGTCGATGAGGGCTCAGTGCGGGCCTTTGAAATACTTCGCCTCGTCGAATCTAATAAATAATGTCTAGGTGGACGGCGAATGTTTGCTTTCCACGGGCACGTAGCGGGTCTAGGAGGTCCGATACTCTGAGGAACGTTGAGCGCGACGTTACCCTGACAGCCTGGCTGTTTCTATCGCTGACACGGCTTTGTGCTAACAAGTTGGGGCAAACCCACTTCGGCGACAGAACAGCCAGGCCAAAACTGGCTGATGCCGCAGGTGGTATACATCGTTATCGTTATAAGTCATAACGGACCGCGCGTAAGAGTAGCAGGCTATCTGCAGTTACGCTCATGGACGCGTCCCTCGCTCACGAATTGGAAACTGAATTCCTCTGCCACATCAGTCAAATCACAGTCGGCTGGCAGTCAATCATTGAGTACACATAGTCTAGAATAGGAAATCTACCTTGAAAGGCGTTTATCTGTTCGGACTCTGTGTCTTCTTGTCTCAGGGATATTACGAGAGTCGAGACCCTGCTCTCCAAGTAAGGGATATTACAGCATTTCTTTTATAGCGCGAGTACGAAGTTATGATCCATGAAAGGAGGAAACGGTAGGCGATGGGGCATGCGAGCGACACAAACTGAGAGTGAACTAGAGGTCAGAATACGGCATGTCTGCGAGTGGAAAAAGAGCGCCCCAGCAGGAATATACGATGATCACAACGACGTTGCATCGTAATACCATTTCGGCTCGTTCTCGATCTTCAGCTCTCTCTTGATGATTTCGATGACCTCCCTCTCATCCTCCTCTTCGAGCTCCTCCTCATACCAATTGTGATTCGAGTGCAGCGCCACCGCCCAATCGTGCTTCACGTCGCAGGGCATGACAAGCATCAATCCGTACGTGTCGCAAAGTTTTCGCAGGCGATTCATACCCCGTTTAAGGGTGATGGAGAGGCGTATGGTATACTGGGAATCTGGACCATCGACGGGTGCAATGTCATGGCGAGCATTGAAGTCAAGCATCTGATCGGTGCTGAAGGGTAGGGCGAAGTACAGCAAAGGGGGCCATTGATACGGATTGTCGGGGAAAAAGAAAAGCTTCCTGGGGAGCTTCGACATTGGTTTGTAGTCCTTAAAGCACAGCTTGCGGTACTGAAACGGGCCGTTGAGAAAGGTATACAACACGGCAGTAAACCCACTCACGTTGCGTCGCACGGCACGCGCGCGCTCTGTGAGCTTCCAACCCTTGGTACCGTCTGGAATTTTGTTGCCGTTTGAGTCACTCGTACTCATTGAGATACTCCGGAATTTTCGGAATATCGAGGCGGGGAGCGTAGGAGCAGGACAGCATATCGGCAGGAGAAGAAGCAGCGCCTGCAGAGCCTGAAGGTGGCGAAGCGTCCGAGGATGACATCGTGAGGAGCAGGCGAGACAAAAGCTGGAAAGAGTTCCTGGTCCCGTAAGGGAGCAGGTCTCTCTCAGGAATTCCTGGTCCCGTAAGGGAGCAGGTCTCTCTCAGGAATTACTGCCCCATTAGGAAAAACGTGTCACGTGAAATGGAGCTTGGTCTTGTTTGTACGCTGCCGCAGCCTGAGCCAAGCGCTCGTTGCTGCTCGACTCGTGCAGGCGACAGAACTTCCCTACGTTCCGCACATGCGAGTGCGCGCGCGCCCTCTACAGCAACTCTACAGTATCCATATCAGATCGCCGTGGTCCAACCGTGGTTGACATATGTATATACGCCGACTTGCTGCGTGAGCCGCGCCCCCGTGCGCTGCGAGCAATGCTCGATGCCCGGTGTTAGAACGGTATGGCGTGCAGCTTCCTGACTACTCAATATTCCCTTTTCTCGTAGATATTTGCGCATTGCGATCACAGTATTAAGAAACGTGTCAAGGTAGCAGTGTTGAGTGTTCACTTCTGGTAATTATTAGCTCGCTGTAGACTCTCGCTTGCCCCCTGCTAGGGATATACATAATCCTATTATGTCTCGAGGCATTGGCTCGATATAGCTCCTGTATATGTTTTTGCAGTATCACATTCTTTCTACCCCAAATTGAGACTGCTTTCTCTATGTCCTTTCAAGTCCTACAGGTTCGGTTCGTACACATGGGACCAGGATATGCCCGTAGGGCCGTGGTATGTGACGAAGGGAAGATTATAAGTGCTTGATGCGGTCACGTTATGCCGAGACACCCATTGTTCTCTCGGCTAAGCAAATTCCCCCAGCCAAAGCAAACTCGCTAATCAGTTCATTGTAGGCCTTTCGCGCTACAGTCAATCTGAATGAATCCAAATCGGGAACAGTGCTCACGAATAAATACTATTGTTCTTATGAGGTGATAGATAGTTTTGACCGGTCTGCCACCCACCACCCCATAGTGGCGGTAACCTCGTGCCCGACGACGTTTCTCAAATCACTAACAAACCGATCCTAGACCTGCTGCATGCCTGTAGCAAAAGGTTCCTCACAGCCGCCCTAGAGATCGCGTATGGGGCTCAACGAGATCAAGTATTGTTACAGCACGTACCGAGCTCCTTCCGATGTCCAATATGCACAACTTTCATCATCCACTGCGGAGAGCAAGATTTCCCTTTCCGAGAACTGGCTGAACGACTTGAGCCTCACGGCCGCCCTTGATCTGGTCCTGCTCGATGGAAACTTGTGCATCCGACATTCCATCCTCAGCTACTATGGTGCCTTCGCCGCCATGTTCCACACCTGGCGCGGGAGTCGTGGTCAACCAGTCGGGTGCTTGAGAACCGCGCGGGGTGAGCGTGCGCGCGCGAGAAAGTGACAGCATGCGGAAGCCGACTTGACGGCTCAAGCATGAGAAAGGGATTGACAGACCGTCTGTGCGTGGACGACGGTCAGTACAGCGTACTGGTGAAAAGGGTAAGTGCGTATGAATGATGATCGAGCACAAAATGATGAAGGCAACGATGGGCTAGAGCGTGGCCGCCAGGAGTTGCTGTTGGTTTTGAGGCGGGTTCTCAGGCTTCTCGAGGCGGCTAATGGCGAGGGTGGATATGAACGCGGCGCCCACGCCCATCTGTCAAAATGTTAGCTGTACCAAATCATGCAGGACCTGAGGATCGATGTACAGGACCTGCGTATAGCGTGAAAGCGTGAGTGCTACATTCGAGGAAAGCGTAGACCGACGACGTACCGAAGTGCCCGGAGAAAAATGCCTCCCTCCAATTGCAGATTTCCGGGATCCACTTGTAGCGCAACATAAGCAGTGGAATGCGCCGGAAGGCAAGGATCGAGAGGAATACGACAACAAGTCTCCACGGTGAGATGCCGAGCTCCCGAGCGTTGAAGAGATCGAACGGGAGCCAGGCTCCAATGTAACTTAGATAAAACAAGCACTGTTGAGTACGAAATCTATGACTGAGGAGAATACCTCTTCTTCTAAGTACATGCGTATTGAAATGTCCTTCCCAGGATATCGCGCAGCCTGTATCATCCACGAAAACGTCAAAAAGCCTCCACAATGTGATAAAAAGATGAAGCACGACAGCGGAGTTACCGGTCCACCATCCCACATCATTACCGCGAAGCGTCCCCGCGCCGGACACGTACATAGATGCTATTGTGATGAGGGAAATGTGCGAAGCCAACAGTCTCGACCAATCTGTGTGCTCTAGCTCACAGTATCATCGAATGCCCAATTGCTCCAATGATTTAGAATGCACTGTGAGGCATTCATCGCTTGTTCGCCGTTGTCCTTGAGACACATCATCTGAAGTGTAACGGCTCGGATTTCGGAGGCATCTGAATCTACCGCCACGGTTGGATGCCTCGCCTCGGAGACCTTCTGCACCATCGAGTTTGCAGTGAGCTTCGGCGACTTGTGGACGTTATCATGAAAGACTGCCGAGTATGCTTTGAGAAAAAAAAATGAATACACGGCACCAGCCCAGACCAATAGGAACAATGAAATAATTGCCGGGCCTTATGTTGCCTCACGACGCTTGGTCATGGTGGTCCAAGTCAAAGGACTGCTCAGTACTTACGAGCGCTTGTCCGCGCTGGTGCCACGAGGCTATGAACAATAGCTGCACGTGACCGCGTTTCATGCGAGTCTCTTTTAAGACTCTTTGGTCTCTCTGAGTCTGAGCCTCTTCCCCATGCCATCCTCAGACGCGATGCCACGCGCAGACGCTACCCTTTCCTCGAATTTCTCTTCTTCCTCAAGCGATATGTCGTCCCCCCTCGACATCTCCCAAATTCCTGAGCATCTGAATGAGTACGAGCTCGATTCAGATGGCAACAAGATTCCGGACGGCGTCAAGGGCTGGAAGATCACGGACCGCGCGCGTGCTGCGCGACGCAACGTGAGTGCTTCTGCCTCTATCTCTCAGATATCCCATGACGGCCCGTGTCAGTACCGCAAGCTTTGCTTTAAAGACCGCAAGCCAATGTCCAAGCTCCCTAGGAAACTATTTGCTTTCCCCGACAATCCGTATCAATGCCCGCCTTTGATCCACTTTGCTCTCCCCTTCACCACGGATCAGATGCTCGATTTCAATGCTCGCCACAACATCCCACTCGTCGATGCTCCGGATTCCCAGTACACGATACGTCTCTCCATCGCTCTCAAGCGGTGCATCAATCACCTGTGTAAACTCTGTGACACGTACGGATTGATGCTTGTCATGCCCTGTGACGTGAAGCACGATTGGGCGGTTGCGTTGCACTCGAATTACAATTGGTATGAGGAGGAGCTCGAAGAGGAGGACGAGAGGGAGGTCATCGAGATCATCAAGAGAGAGTTGAAAATTGAGAAGGGGCCGAAATGGTATTACGATGCAACATTACTGTGATCATCGCACTTTCTTCCTAGTGCGTTCTTTTTTCGGCTCGCAGATGTGCCACACTGACCACTAGTTGGTTCTTAGGTTGTCTCTCTCGCATGCCTCATCCTCATACCCTTCATATCTCAATTGATCCATGGCTTTTTGCATATGCATTTGTCGGAATGGATTTAGTTTATATCGTGTATCATAACTTCGTACTCTCGCTATGCAAGAAATGCTGTCGTATTGTCTATTTAGATACCGCAACGGTTGTACGCCTTGCCTGCGCTATTATTGAAGTCTACTGGGAGAAATCGAGGGATCGATCGATCTGTTCTGGGCATTCGGCTTCGGGTTTACCGTGTCTATGGTGCGGGACACCTAGTCACCGCTACTTTTGTGCAGCCGGATTAGGAAGGTGACTTTTCGCCCGATTTCTTATCCCTCTTGCAGAAACGCTCCGTTTGAGGGAAGGAACAATCCTGCAAGAGCATTTGTCCGTGCGCTCAAAACTGAGGCACGCTACTGGTGTCTGTAGCCTCTAGCGGAAAAGCCCGGATCCTCTAGCGGGAGATCCCGCGTCCTCTAGCGGCAGTTGCCGGCCCCGCAAGGACAGTCGACTCGCAGGGAGAACGCACGATGAACACCACGGTCATGCAACTATCATGCAACGGACGTGCGCCCCAACTATGCTGATGGGCACGTCGCTGATGCGGGAGTAAGTATCTTAGTAATATGAAAGGTAAGTCAGCTAACTGAAGTAGATGTTCTATAGATTCCCGCGGCCATGGGGTCATGTCGTGCGCCGGTCGTGCTTTGCAACTACCACCGAACGTGATGTTGTTGCGCTCCCGTTGCACAAGTAGGGCCTCCCCGGTCGTGCCGCCGTATGTCCTGCCCTAGCTCTGATTGTATGGCATAGTACATGACCAGTCCGATCCTGTCCTCTGCATCACCGTACATGCAATATATCTCGCACATTCGTGATTCAACATGTGGGTGCACCCATTCCTGCAAATGTATGCTTTCACGGTGCAGTGATCGCTTGTTGCTCGATACGGCCTGGTATTTACCCATTATAATGTGCTCGAGGCATGATTTACATACAATAAAATAACTTTTCGTAGTTCAATGACTGGTAATATGACGAGATTCATGAGTTGTAGGAATTCAGAGGAAGAACTGTGCCCAGAGCTGGCTCAATAAGCAGTCGAGGGAGATCTTTCCATAGCTTCTTTGTGCAGGGGGGGTTATTTTTCGAGTTATTATTAATAAGACCACAGACATGATTACCGTGCCAAAACTGACGGAGATAATATTTCCGGGGGGCCGGATTTGGCCATCCCACGTAAGCATATACCATATATGGTATACATGCACGTGCCACCTTCCCATTTTGGGATGGTGCCTAACGCACTCACCCACCCAAGAAAAACATCTGGAGTGCAGAATTGCACCGGAATCGGCTGGAGTCGGTGCCAGCCTGCATCCTGGCAGCTTGCAAGTGCGTTGTGGGTCGAAATCACCCTTATCTGAGACCATATCTGAAAAAATTTTCCAGCGCGGCCGATTTGGCCACTGTCCAAAAGTAGCGGGGACTAGGTGTCCCGCACCATATGTGGAACGCGTTACCGCGTCGCGTCCGTCTCTTCGTTCAGAAAGCTCCTATGATACATACCAAAACCTTGGAAAGAGGGCAGCAAGCCTCGGTTCTCAAATTCGCAGATTGATGTTGTCCTTCCACCCGAGTGACTCCTTTGTCGTTGGATCATCCCTTTTCTGGGGCTCCTTGCTCGCGATTGTTCGCTCACTATCTAACTTCGAGATCCTGTCCGGAATGAACCGGCTCTCTAGTGCCACATAGACGCATGGAGTGGTAATAGTCTGGTTGCGATGTCCGCGACCGATGGCCGACAGAGTACTTTTCACATCGGAAGCAGATATGAAGTTAGCGAATAGTCAATTGCAAGACTTACGAGCTCTGTTACCAACTGTGGCCGGTTCGATGGCATGAACTAGAACCCGATTCATCATGGTCGCCTCGATTGGTAGAACCACTCCCTTGTTGCCCTGTGAAACGAAATGAGACATGATAACGAATAAATTATTACCTCGGACAACTTCTCTCATGACAATGTGAGCTACCTAGGCCCTAAATCTCGAAAGTCCGATATTTGCCTCTAGATATCATACAATGTCAATGACTGTCCTCGTCCTGCACCATCACTCGCGCTCAGCCTTCCACACGCGGTTCAACTCGATGCCCACATCTTCCGCAAACAGAGACTTCCGCCAACCCGCTCTCTCCGCGCGACTGCCCGGCGTGCTGATCGCGTCGCTCAGCTCGAAGACGCCGCGGCCTGAGGACGATACATGCCTTGACGGCGAGGCGAACGCGGGGGGCGCCTCGTACGCGAAGGTGCGGTCGCAGTGGGTCTTCTGGAAGGACGCCAGCACGATGATGATGGTGGGGTATATGCCCTGTTCACGATCCAGGGACACGTCACTACGGCAATCAGCAAGGACGAGACAGCTTTGCTTGCCATAATTTGGGTCAGGATGGGATGCATGAACAGCGCGGCAAGGGTTTGTTCCGCCCAGAGGAATATGGTGGCTATCGTCTGATCGAGACCTCTATGAGCGTTGGCCGGGACGAAAGCAAGGATGCCTTACGAGGATGACGCAGTATATGCTGCCGGACTCGACCAGCAAGATGAGGAGTTTCTCGACACGCGTCCTGCGGTTTCCGGCGCCCATGTAGCGGCCGATGGTCCGGCGGTAGCTCCTGCACGCCCCATCACGCATCGGGTGAGGGCCTGCGGGGCTGACAGAGTGGTGGCGTACCAGGCTTTCACGGCCACGAGTGCGGTCGCGTACGCGTTCGTCGTCACGGCGAGCATGTACGAGACGGGCAGCCCGCCCGGCCGGATGTCGCGCAGCACGCACAGGACGGCGAGCCCGTCGCGCTCGACCTCCCGCGCCGACGTCGCGATGAAGACCGTGAGAGTGGCTGCACGCGGAGCGTACCCGCGTTTCAGCTCAAGGGCATCGGCGGTACACCTGCAGCATCGGAGGACGCACCAAAGGTTCCGACGAACGACAGCGCAGGGACGACGAAGACCAGCATCGACCGCTGCCAGACGAGCCACGCCCTCCACACGACTATTGCATCGCCCAGCACAAACTATGGGATGCGTAAGAGCTTAGCTGAGGGCGAGGCGCAATGAGGTACGGAGCTGCTGACGGACGTTGACGACTGGCAGAAAGTCGACGGCCGTAACCACGAACCCCTGCAAGTGCGGAGACAGCGTTGTTGATGTGAGCTCTTGCCAGGCGAAGATGGATATGCCGATCCAGTGGACGGTGGAGACGGTATACATGACGATGATCGTCGTGAACACCACGATGTTTGAAGTCGAGTTGAGGCCTTTGCACCTGAGACGCAGTGAGAGCGGCACGAGAATCGATCATACCGTCTTTCCGACTTACAGGAGAATGTACATCGAGATTATGAAGACAGTCGTGAAAACACCTGTATATGTCGCAATTGTGAGCGAGTCTGGGTCTAGATAGACAAGCTGACTGCGCACCGTAAAGGGTGCCAATCGCGTACGAAAACAACAGCGGGCTTGGGTCTTCGAGCCCAGGGAAAATATCAAATGGACATGTTGAAGCGTTCGACATCAGCCCGATGTGCGAGAAGTCCTGTTCACTGTCAAGATGCGTTCACCACTCGCGTCGTGAGGTTCTCGAAGACTAATGGGTAAGACTGACTGTCGGCCGCTTTTATGCCTCTCTGCTCTCAGAGGATATACACCATCAGCTCTTCGAGCCAGTGCATCTGTCCATCACAAGAAGCAGATAGCAATGAAGGAAGCGGCAGTATCCAGTCATGAAGAAGATACATGACCCGTCTTCTCACCTGCGACCGGTTCCACAGCAAGATCTCGAATCGCATTTTGATAGGATCCCACGAAACGTCAAAGACCTGCATTTAGGCCTTGAGAGATATTGGGGAGCATCATTGATTGTGTCGCTCGCGCCCTTCAGGTTTAGCTTTCCATATGCGGCCCACGTCGATGATCGCATCTTCCTCACCGACATATTCGCGAGCCAGCCTCTGCGGAGGCTCGGCGCTCGCCCATGCTGGGGGTCAGATCGGGGGAAGAGGATAACGCAGACAGTCCGATAGCGGGAGCTTGGACACCGTTCTGACTGTCCGGGATTACAGAGTCCGGAACGGGGGCAAATGAAGATCTGTTACCGCCCGTGGCCAGCTCGACAACATATCTAGAACCGTTGACAGGTAAGACGGCTCCCTTGTTGTCCTGTGAAACGAAATGTGAGACAGTAAAAAATAAAATCGTTGCCTCGGACAGTTGGACCATGCATCTTGCCCTCACGAGAAATCTGAGCTCGAGACTCGAAAATCCGACGTTTGCTTCGAAACATCCTACAGCGTCATTGCTTGTCTCGCGCCCATCAATCGTGCCCCGCCTTCCACACGCGGCCCAACTCGATGCCCACATCTTCCGGAGACACCGATTTTCGCGGACCAGCTCCAGCTCGGGTGCGGCTCTCCCCGCGATCACCCAGGGTGCCGATCGTGGCAGTCAGATCGAAGACCCCGGAGTCTGCGGACGACACAGCCACGCGCGGAGGGGAAAACGCGACGGGCGTCGCGTACGCGAAGGTGCGGTCGCAATGCGTCTTCTGGAGGGACGCCAGGACGATGACGATGGTAGGGCATATGCCCTGACACAAGAACACGTCACAACAGCGACCAACAGGAACGAGAAAGCTCTGCTTGCCGTAGCTTGGCTCATGAGAGGATGCATAAACAAGATGGCGAGATTGTTGCCCGTCCAGAGAAATACGGCGGCCGTAACCTAGTCGACATGTCCAATGAGCGATGACCGAGAGGATACCATGGAGCCTTACGAGGATGGCGCAGTATATGCTGCCGGACTCTACCAACAAGATGAGGACCTTCTCGACACGCGTCCTGCGGTTTCCGTCGCCCATGTAGCGCTTGATGCTTCGACGGTGGCTCCTGCCGCGCACCCATCACGAATGTGGCGAGGGCCTTCACAACCAGCAAGATGAGGACGTACCAGGCTTTCACGGCCACAAGGGACGTTGCGTACACGTTCGTTGCAACGGCAAGCACGGCGGAGGTAGGCAATCCGCCAAACCGTACGTCACGTAGTATGCACAAGTCGCCTCGCTCGAGATCCCATGCCGATGTCACGATGTAGATCGTCACAGTGGCTATGCACGGACAGTTTTCAGGTCACAGCTCAAGAGCATCACCACAATACCTCAAATGACGGGGGACGCACCAAAGCTCGCCACGAACGACGCCGCAGGGAGAAAGAAAATCATCATCGACCGTTCCCAGATGAGCCACGCCCTCCAGACGACGATCGCATCACCGAGCACAAACTGTGGAATGTGCGAAGGTTCAGCCAGGAATAAGATCGAGCAAAAACTGACGGACGTTGACGACTGGAAAAAAGTCGATTGCCATGAATATGAAGCCCGCCAGGTGCGGAGAAGGTGCCGTTGGTTCCGGTTCTAGAGATTGCCAGATGAAGATACATACGCCGATCCAATTGATCGTGGAGACGGTGAACATGACGATGGTCACCGTGAATACTATTATGTTCGAAGTTGTCTTCAAGCCTCGGCACCTGCGACATAGTGAGGATGCCGTGAAATTCGGCTGTACGGTATCATGGGCTTACAGGAGGATATACATCGACATCGCGAAGATAGTTGTGAAGACACCTGGATGCATTATGGTCGTGAGCGGAACTGGGTCGAGATCTGTGGGTTGACTGCGCACCGTAGAGAAGGGTGCCGATCACGAATGAAAAGAGTAACGGTTTCGGGTCTTGGAGCCCAAGAAACATGTCGAACAGGCATGCTGAAGCTCTTGCCATCAACCCAATATACGAGAGATACTGTTCACTGTGAGGGTGTGTCCAGCAAGTCGGATCGTGAGGGGTTCTCGGAGGCTAGTGAGCCGGGAGACTTTCTCCCGCTTTCATACCCTTTGCTGCTGCAGGGTCGCGGACCGTCAACCTCCCGTGCGAGCAGATCTGTTCATCACTGTCGATACTTGTCTGGTACCCGTCAACTATGTCCGGCTAATGTCCGGCTTTTCGGAAGACGTTGATGAATATATGCCCTAGTGCAACGTCTCAGCACAGCTAGCACGTAAACCAAGCCTAGCACCAACCATAGTTTAGACCACAGAATGTATAGAGAACAGGGCAACGAATGACAGCGAAGCAAGTCTCGCCCGGATGCCTGCGGCAAAAAAAAAAAAAAAAACTTCATCGAGGGCTTGTTAGACTTTTTGAATGATAAATAATGTCATACATAAAAGTAGCCAAAGTGGCAGCACGAGCACCATATGCGGATGTCATATTATAAACGACTGACTAATTCTCTACCAGGGGCATGAGAGGCATCCAGATTAGTGTCGTCCAATTGCCATCGACGATCGTCTAGGTAATGCTTGATGCTCCGGGATGGTCCGTGAGACGCTCGGTCGCGAAGACGGCAAGCCTTCGAGCAGAACCGGACACGACAGACTAAGCATTTCGCGGCGACGTTCCTGCGACTGCGAACAGGGAGGAGACGCATCCTGGTGATATTTTGTCGAAAGCATCCTGTCAAATGTCTTATCGCATCGTTCCACCTCGAGAGATGTCTGTCCAAGATGATTGTTTTGACCTGATCTTGATCCTTTGGTCATGACATTATGGGCTGCAGTGATTGACTAAGATCAAGGCAAGAACGATCGCTTCGTACCAGAACTGTTGGATGCTTGCGTACGTGTAACGCGTGGCGGGATTTACCCGAACATCGTCTGAGAACAAAGGCGGCCATAGATTCAGGTAATTCCGGGCATGACGATCGACGTGGCAGAGCTGTACATGCATATGAGCCATGCAGCGTCCATTCTAAAGAGATGGGAGAACAACAAGGACCTACCTTCGCAACGACGACATGGGCGCCTAGCAGACAAAGAGGGTTTCCGAAAGCGGCAACCAGCATTGGGACACCAAACAGGCGACAACAACGCGGGTGTGCCATTGTTCTCGCATTGTCCTCCCGTAGCCGACACACAACAAAAGCAACGCAAGATGAAAAGCAAGCGATTATCCCCTCTCCCTTTTCTACCGTCTGGGCGCTGTGCTGGCTGCTTGTGCCTTCGCTTTTCCCTTCACAACTCTTGTTTTCTACCACCACCTTCTCCCCATCCCCACGCCTCTTATCCGCGTTCTGCGCGACGATATCCACGACCGCCATAGACTGTATTTTCACTCACTGAAGACTGCTTAACATGCTATTACTATCAAGCGCGCTTGCGCCTCTACTAGCGCTGGCCGCATCGGTTGTCTGTGAGTGTCCTTTCTTGAATGCAGCTGACAACATACTGACACTTCACTAGCCGCGCAATCGGCGGCAAATGCTACTGTAGTCTGCGTTGCAGGCCAATGCATCCAAGGTTTTACCAACACCACCCGTGAGTCGCTTCATTTTGCCACGCACCCACGTACTGATCCATTCCAGTTGGCGCGACCCTCTCCAATCCGGACGTCGCGTCTGGCTCCCCCATCCTAATCCTGCCGGGCCAATATACCACCTCCACGAATCCTCAAGTCCTGCACCAGCTTCTCACATCCTCATCTACCAAGATATCCCCTTCATCGGGGTTCAATGCCTCCTCCGTCAACCTCCCTTTGAACCTCGCTCTCCAGCCCGGCCTCGCTGCCTTCTCCGACCGCTTATACTCTGGAGAGTCCCAGTTCGCATCACTCCCCAATACACCCTTCAACAGCTCGTCACCTGCGATCCCGCTGAACGCCGGCGCGCTTGCCCTTTCGTCGGACGTCTGGGTGGCCGTCACTACAGGCTCGGGCTCCAGCCGCATGATCATGTGGGACTCCGTCCCAGACGTCTCCCAGCTCCCCGGCTCGCCCTCCCTCAGCCTGCTCGACATCCAGTCCACAGCCTGCTCGCCACCCTGCTCCGGCAACGGCGTCTGCTCGCCCTCGGGCCAATGCACCTGCCCCGACGGCTTCACCGGCGCGTCCTGCGAGACCTGCGCATCCGGGCACTTCGGTCCCTCCTGCCAGGCGTGCCCCGCCGGCTGCGCGCAGTGCGACGAGGGCATCTCCGGCTCCGGCGCCTGCCGCGCGTTCAACGTCACCAACCCGCCGGCGAGCTGCAACTGTCTCAACGGCGCGTGCGGCGCAAACGGGCAGTGCACGTGCAACGCGGGGTGGACGACGGCGGACAACGGCACGGCGTGCGCAAAGTGCGCGCCGGGGTTCTTCCTCGACGGGAACGGCGACTGCAGCGCGTGCCAGCTCGGCTGCACGGCGTGTGCGGACGGGAGCGGGGTGTGCACGGCGTGCGCGAGCGGGTTCACGCAGGATGCGAACGATAGGACCAAGTGCGACGCCGTCCAGGCGAAGACTTCGACTGGGACGGTGTGTCCTGACGGGAGCTTCAGCGACGGGACGCAGTGCCAGCCCTGCTCGTCGAGCTGCCAGACGTGCAAGGGCCCGACGTCGAACGACTGCATTATCTGCGGCAGCGGCCAGTTCAGCCTCGGCGGGCAGTGCGTGCCGACGGACGGGAACGGGGTCTGCCAGGGCTCGTCTATGATCGCGAATAACAACAAGCACGCATGTGACAGCTGTCCTGCGAAGTGCACGGCGTGCAAGATCCCGAATTTCAATGTCGCGTCGACGGAGGACCAGGTGCAGTGCTCGGGCTGCCTGCCTGGGTTTGTGCTGTCGCAGGGCAAGTGCGTCGAGAGCTGCCCCACTGGAACGTTCCTGTCTCCTCAGGATAACTTGACGTGCACAGGTACGTCCGCATATATGCGCGCGTTTCGATCTGTATTGATTGTTTTTCCAGCATGCTCTTCGTCCTGCAGCTCCTGCGCCGGCTCCGCCGACTTTTGCCTGACGTGCGCTAACAACCAGCTCGCATCCGGCGGCAAATGCGTCTCCGCCTGCCCGTCCAACAGCGTCTCCTCGTCCGGCACCTGCATCACCTGCCACCCCGACTGCGCAACCTGCTCCGGCACCGCCTTCACCCAATGCTCGAGCTGCCCGCCTGACCGCCCCGTGCTCACCAACGGCCGCTGCCTGCCGACCTGCAGCAAGAACCAGTTCTTCGACACGACGTCCTCGACGTGCCAGTCCTGCGACAGCTCCTGCTCGAGCTGCTCGGGCTCCGGCCCGTCCAACTGCCTCGCGTGCGCCTCGTCCAGCCAGACACTCCACTCCGGCACCTGCGCGCAGGCAAAGTGCAACGGCACCTCAACCGTGCTCCCCGGCCTCGGCCTCTGCCTCTCCGACCTCGTCGCCGTCCCGCAGGCCTCGGGCACCGCGCCCGCGCCGCTCCCCTCCATCACAGGCCTCACCGCGCCCGCCGCGAACAGCAGCGGCGGGCGGCCGCTCGCGTGGTGGGAGATCCTGCTCATGGCGCTCGGGTGCGCGTTCATCTTCGTGCTGGTGCTGGCGCTGTGGCGCCGGCGCATGCGGCGGCGGCGCGCGGCGCGCACGCAGGCGTTCGCGGCGGCGAAGCGGCTCGACCCCGCGCGCGCGGGGTGGCGCGGGCGGCTGCTGCGTCTTGGCGAGCGCGTCTTTGGCGGCCGCGCGCAGCGGGAGGAGATGAAGCTGGAGAAGTGGAGGCGTGCGGAGGCGGAGCGGCATGCGCGCGAGATGGAGAAGCTTGCGGGGCCGTCGAGTCTCCCGTCGTACTACGAGTATAAGGACGCGCCCGCCGAGGAGCCGGCGAGAAGGTTTTCGAGGCATTCGGAGAGTGTGTATTCGCAGGTGACGGGGGTGCCGAGGCGCGGGCCCGAGCCGAGGCAGCCGGTGAGGAACGTCGAGCCGATGCAGAGCCGGTTTTCGTGGACGACGGCGGGCGCGTCGCCCCCTCCCCCGCAGACGGAGGCGCAGCGGTATGCGATGAGCGTTGGAGGGACGGGTGCGGGCGGGGAGATGCAGAGGGGGATGTATTGGCTGGAGCCGATGAACACGGGGGCGTCGAAGAACCCGTTCCGGAAGTAGGTGGATTTGGGCTCGCATTGCGTGCATGGACACGCTCACTCATACTAGTATATACATACATACATACACACGCATGGCTCGTTGCATTGGATAGATTCCGACTTACTGTATTTACCGACTACTGCCTTTCTTTCGCTGTCCGTTCTTTGGTTGGCGGCGCCTGTGGCCCGTACGATACGTCTTATGACTTGCATGCGAATTGTATCCTTAGTGTCATCGTAATCTGATTTGAAAATTTGAATGCTTGGTGGTTTATGATGCGGGTGTCTTTTTTCTAGATCTCTTTTGGAGTCAGGAGTTTATATGCGACGCCGGTGCAAGCCAGACGCGGGATGAAAGAAGTAAGTACGAGATAATCGACCCTCGGATTAGTTACTACTGTGAGCAACTTCACACCAGAAAGCAGTCACATTATGTATGGGATGATGGGTAAGGATGTGGCCGCCGAATCAGCGTCACGGTCGACTACTTCGCTTTGCTCGATGCCAACATGGCCCGGATACCAATGTGGGTGCATAGGTGTGTTGGAATTACAAGCTTGCCGCACGCATCCAAGCGCGTCAATGCGCGAGACCTCGTGCATCTCTCCTTTGCCATATTGTACCTTACGCTTTAGCCTTTGCCATGATTACCATACTCTTTGCCTCATGCCATGCTCTTTGCCTCATGAGCTTTAGCTCTGTTTGTTGCCTCATTAGCTACCTTCTTTGCCACTTGTATCTACTATAAATACGGGGCTAAAGAGCCCTCGAATATCATCCAGTCTCTATCGCACTCCCCGTCTCGTGTCGCTCACACGCTCTGTCGCTCGCTCTCGCGCTACCTCGTCCCGTCCCCCGTGCGCCAATTTCTACGTTTACTAGGTTATGGGCCCTGCGCCTGGACCGTAATCAGCGCGAAGCAAGCAGACTAGAAGCCCGAAGACTTACCTATTCATTCCCGGCCACCCTACACCTCGAGCGACGACTATACGATCATGGGCGAAGACGACCTGAAGATCAAGGTCCCGAAGTTAGCGACGGACGGCTCGAACTGGATCACTTACAAGGAGCGGCTGCGCTGGGCACTCGACGCGCGCGGCCTGCTAGATCACCTCGACAACGCGAAAGACGAATCACCGAAGACCGCATTGCCCAAGGCTAAGGGCGTATCTACACCGGCGAAGGACACCGCGAGCAGCAGTCAAGATGGACGCGCCGCGAGTGAGGGCCGAACCTGGAAGCTCGGCGAAGCGATCGTCAAGCAGTATATTGCGGCTTCGATTCCCGATTCTATCTTCAACCGCGTTAAAAACGGAACGTCCGCGAAGGACGTATGGACCAAGCTATCAGCAATTTTTGAAGGGCGCTCCAGGATGATTGTCGTCGACATGCGGCGGCGCATTCAGAGCATGCAGTGCGGCGAGAAGGACGACGTGAGAACTCACTTTGACAGGATGTCCGACTTGTACGAGCAGTTGGCGTCGATGGGCACAACGCTCGGCACGGACGAATACGTCTCTATCCTCCTTGGCTCCCTTCCCCGCTCATACGACTCTATGCTCGCGGCCATGACGACAACCGCCACGCTGAACGACAAAACCCTGGAACCAGATATGGTCATCAAACTCGTTATAGACGAGTGGGAACGACGTACCGTTACGAACCCCTCCAAGTCCAAGAGCAACTCCGACGATGCCGCTTTCTCAGCCGATGAAGGGCAGAAGGCAGGGCAGAAGGGCCGGCGCAATGTAGAATGCTTCAATTGCCAGAGGCGCGGCCACTATCGATCAGAGTGCTGGGAGAAGGGCGGAGGAAAGGAAGGCCAGAGGCCAGAGAAGTCAGATGAGAAGGCGGAGGCAACTGCGGCAGCTGCGGCAGCTACGGCAGAGGAGGACTCTGAACCGGAAGCTTGGGCCGCAATCGTGGGCTGGAAGGATGGCGAAGAAGGCCAGTACGACGCGATCAGCATAGCAGCAGGTGCGCGCACCAACGTGGGAGTCGAGACAGAGCTCTACGACTCGGGGGCCTCACGCCATATGTCATCCCTTCGACATCAGTTCATCAACTACCGCCCGATTTCCCCGCGCCCGATTTCAGCAGCCAGCAAGCATGTTTTCCAAGCCATAGGAGTCGGAGATCTTCGTATCGAGGTCCCTAATGGCAAGTCATCCACTCCTGTTGTCCTCAAAGACACCCTCCACGCACCTGATCTGGGACTCACCATTGTCTCGATCTCCCGAATCGCGAAGGCCGGTTGCACCGTGACCTTCAAGGGCGACAAGTGTCGCATCCGAAACCCCAAGGGCACCGTCGTAGGCGAAATATGCGCCGCCGCGAACGGTTTATACAAAGTTGACCACGGCTACAGAACGGCATCCCCGACGGAACGTACGAGGGATCTGATAAAGGGCGCCGAGTGCGACGCACCTTCGGTTCGCGACTCCGCTGAGTGCGCGAGGGCACCCGCATCCCCTTTTCCTGCTTCGAAGCCCTTGCTGTCTGAGGGGGAGCAGGTAACGGCTGACCTAGATCAGACTCGCAGTCAGCAAGAGCTTGAAGCCACGGAGCCTCAAGATTGTCCAGAAATTCAAAATTCGAACCTCGACGCGCAACTCACGGACGGTTGCGCATGCGTCCAAGAGGACATTAGACCAAACATCTCGGTGCATCCACAGACTCAGGGGGAGCCGGTCGCATCCATCCCCAGCAGCAAATACCCTGACCCCTTTGAACTGCCACAAGCCGACTCTACGATCTACGCGACGCCGGAAGCGACGGCGCCTGAGACGGATCCGGAGCATCTAGATCCCAGGACACTACCTTCAGATTCAAAGCCACGCGAGAACAGCAGCCCCGAGTGCACTTATAGCACTGACGGCACTGCAGCCACAAGCTTCACCGCTAACGAACCAGTCCTCGCCTCAGACGCCTTGGACGATGATACGGGACTTGGCCCCGACGCAGACATTGTATTGTCAAGAGACTTTCCTAACGATTTTTTCGACTCTCATCAACAACTCTTCCGCAACGACAAAGCCCGACTTTCACGCACAGACGACATATACCAGCACCCCGACCCAGTCATGATCACGACTCACCGCGATATTTCTACGAAGACGCGGCTCAACGCCGATCACTCTGCTCACGCGCTCGGACTATGCGCAGCTTGAGGGGAAGTGTTGGAATTACAAGCTTGCCGCACGCATCCAAGCGCGTCAATGCGCGAGACCTCGTGCATCTCTCCTTTGCCATATTGTACCTTACGCTTTAGCCTTTGCCATGATTACCATACTCTTTGCCTCATGCCATGCTCTTTGCCTCATGAGCTTTAGCTCTGTTTGTTGCCTCATTAGCTACCTTCTTTGCCACTTGTATCTACTATAAATACGGGGCTAAAGAGCCCTCGAATATCATCCAGTCTCTATCGCACTCCCCGTCTCGTGTCGCTCACACGCTCTGTCGCTCGCTCTCGCGCTACCTCGTCCCGTCCCCCGTGCGCCAATTTCTACGTTTACTAAGGTGTCCAAAGCCGAATTCTATATGTACAGAGAGAAGTGAGGCTAAAATGCAAGATGTCCCCCGCCCATACTACTTGGGAGTCAGCAGACATGCAATACCCGCCTTACCACCGCAGACTACGCCCCCGCGCGTCCTCCAGGCGCACCCCCGCCGTGAACTTCGCCACAGTGCCACTGGCACTCTGCACATGCGCCCGCAGCGCAGGCGCGAGGTCCGCGTTCGCGAAGCGCAGCACTGTGAGCGCGGGCGCAGGCGCCGCGATCGCTGCCGCGGCGCCGAGCACGCACGCGGCGGCGTGCTGCCCTTCGGGCACGTCGACGTACACCGAGAGGCGCGCGAGCGCAGGCGGGAGCCTGGGCGCGGCGTGCAGGTCTTCGCTGTGGCGCACGGCGAGGTGCAGGGTTGCGAGCTGCGGGCACCACTGTGTGAACAGCGCGCGGAGCGCGGGGAGGGACGTGGCGCGCAGGTCGAGGTGGATCGTGTGCAGCTGCGCGCCGTGCGCGGTGAGGAAGTGCCGCCAGGATGTGGTGTGCGAGTTCAGCCAGGATGTGGTGGGCGGGTGCGCGGCGGTGACGCGCAGGATCGCGGTCGTGGCGGCGGGGAAGGACGCGCGGGCGGGATCGTGCGGCGTGCAGCAGGCCTCGGCGGTGCTGTCGACGGTGAGGGTCGTGATGGTCTCATTCCCGGAGATGGCATTGGCACAGTTGAGGATGGAACCGCCGCCGGTGATGGTCTGCAGGCGGGGGAAGTCGGATACGAAGGTGCTGCGGAAGTAGGGGTGGACGATCATGTCTGCGTCGCCGTCGAAAGAGAGCCTGCGCAGGGAGTGCTTGCAGGATCTGATGAGCGTGGTGCATAGGTCCTCACGGTGATGGAACTCCCGCGAGAGGTCGCGCGCCATTGCGCTGGTAAGTCTGTTGATCCCGGATAGAATCTGGAGATTGGGAAGAGACTGAACAATTTTGAGCAGATCGTCCCAGAACGCAGATGACCCGGCGACGGAAGCGTCATTTCTGTTGAAACACAACATCAGATGCAGGACCCGAGCACCCAGACTAACGGTAGTTCCCTCCGGCGACGCCTGGGCTTGTTCTTGCGAAGCTCGCAATGTCGATCGGACGGTGGCAGCTTGCGTTTGATTCTCAATGAAAATAAAGCGATAGAGAAGAGGAAGGGCAATGTTGTACCACGATCTGCATGTGAGCATCAAGGCGTGGATGGTGCGTAACGATAGCTTCACTGCTGTTCGCGAGGGGTAAAGAGTCAAAGGCGTCCATTCTCCCGACTCGAATGGATCGAGAATCTCTGTATCCAGTAGACCTGGGATGAATGCAGCCTCCTCGAAAATTTGCGACCATAATTCCACCGGGAAAAGGGCTCGAGATGTTACCCCGAATTGAGATATCTCCATGACCTCCAGACCGCACCTATGGCCCTATAAGAGCAAAACTAACCTTGAATGACCAACCACTATGTTCAATCAAAATCAGAGCCGTTACTGCTAATTCAGGAAAGCTTGCGTGGCGCGTCTGAACGCGCGGCGAAATCCCAAAACTCCCGAAAACTCGAAAAACTCGAAAAATTGCACAGACCGAGTACTCTCTGCACCTTTCCTCTCATTTATCTCATAGCCTTTCGGAAAATCGACCCCAGCATCAATTGGTGTGTAACCGAGCTCATTGAAGGGGGGAGAATAAGAGACTGCTCCAAATTGGGAGGACCCTCCTACGAGGCCTCATGCAGAAAGTATCGTGCTCAGGACTGGTTGAAAGTAGGTCATGTTTTACTCAAGTTGTGTAGATTAGTCCTACACTAGTTACATGATGAGAATGTACACTATTATCCCCTATAGCTAGGTGATTTCTTCATGCATGTGTGCGTGCAGTGTGCGGTGACCACGGGTGAACGGGGACGCTCAGGCAGGATGCACAGGAGAAAGATGGGTGGGCGAGCGGGCGTTCGACGGGTGGACGCGCAGGAGCGAGCCCAGTGAGCAGACAGGCATGTATCGAGCGGGTGAGCATGCGGCAAGCGGCCTTACACGTCGCGGGCAGACATGCGGGCGTTCTGGCGTGCGGGCATGCGGGCGTGCTGCGGGAATGATATGGGCGGACCCGCATGTGTACGTGCATGTGCAGATGTTGCGAGAGGACGGGAAGGAGAAGGATGGGAAGGAGTGTGCGGTCATTCGCATGTAGCCAGTGGGCATACTGCATGGGTGCGTAATTGCCGTGCTGGCCTGCATAGTTATTATCCTCGGCTTGCTCGTGCAGATAGGTCTTGACCCAGCTGTCATGATCTAATAAGAGAGACGAGTATATAGGGAATGCGGGACGTAGGAGGGCGCTGACGTGACTTGGCTTCAACATACTTACTAGCATTCAGTCGAAATTCAGTTCATCGTGATTGTAGACTCACCTTCAGGCCTTCAGGGACCAGCTCACCAGCCTCTTCGTCATCTTCCTCATAGAACCCACCCAAACTGTCATCGATACAGGACTCATCACCGACAATGCCTTACTAGTGCTGATGACCTCAGAAATGGACACTTTTCAGAAAAACGGTGGCAGATAGCAAGGGATACGAGATAACAAGAGCCTAGGACATGATTGTACGAGGTGTAGAAGGTTAGCTAGAGTTTTTCGAGTTTTTCGAGTTTTCTGGAGTTTTGGGATTTCGCCGCGCGTTCAGACGCGCCACGCAAGCTTTCCTGAATTAGCAGTACCTTTCATGTATGACATTATTTATCGTTGAAAATTCGAGCGCGAGCACAGCAAGTCGTGCGCGTTACACGTCTGCGGCAGTACTTACATAATTTCTTGCTTGTGGGCGCTACCTCATTGTTGTGCGCGTTACGCGTCCACGGCAGTCCTTACATAATTTCTTACTTGTGGGCGTTACTTTGCTGTCGTGCGCGCTGGTACTTACAGCTGTGCGCGTTACTTCCCTGTACTTTGTCAGTACTTTTCAGCATGGTTCTGTACTGTATAACAGAGAGCTGGATATTTGTGTGTACTATCGCTCACTCAATGTCTAGTACTTCGTTCACTGCCAGGCTGTCTCTAGCGATACCCCATTGCCGTTGAAGGCACCAGTCCATCGCTACACGAGCGAGCAACATGTGGGGTGGGGCTATCCCACAAGGCATGGAGTATTTTAGTTTCGATCAACACATTTACACTCTGCTGTCGCAGCGAACTCCAACATCAGTAGAACGGTCGGGGGAGCCCAAGCGCCTCAAGCACGTTCAAGCGCTTGAGGCCGCTTGAACGCCCTTGAACACTCTTGTGCTGCCTTGAAAATTCGTCGGGAAATTGAGTCCTTCCCTAAACAGCTCGACATACCATGACTCCTCCCAATATGGGTTGATCCTGTTTTGGATATGGCCGATTTGGCCCAGCTGCTTGCAAGCGGTTTCAAGGACTCATTTCACAATCAGAACTTGAGCAGCTCGCGTGAAGTTTTTGCTAAGTCGACTCGCTCTCCCTCGTTCTGCGCAATTCATGCATAGCTATCGGGACAAATGTATATTCACGCTGCGCTGCGAGTAATCGAAGCTGTAGAGCAATTGATTGATACAAAATCGGACACAGAAATATCAAGAAATCATGGCATCAAGAAATGACGGTGAAATATCTGTCTATATTTCGCTGCTCGCCCTCGCACGGAACTCCTGATTGTCGTCGTCACAACCCACTTCAGATTGTTCCTCTATGCCATCGTCCAGGTCGTCCAGCAGATCGCTCGTCATATTGATTTCGCTGTCGAGACGGTGACGAACTTCCGCTTCCTAGCACGGATATTTAGTAACGGAAGCAAGACAGGATCTCACACATACCTCAAGGGGGTCAGACGGCACCCCTACATTGACACCAAGACCACTCTGGCGGATGACCGCTCGAAGCTTTCCGACGTGGAGCTCCGCATCGAGGAAGCGCTGACTCGCAGCCAGCAACTCATTGGAATAGAGCGACAAGCCAAGCCGGCACTCCTCAAGTTTCAGCTCGGTCAAGGTTCGCTCGACGAGCCGAACATCACGCTGGGCGCGCGCATATTGGAGGCTCAAGACAGCGTCCTTCCGGCTTTTCAAGGCAGGGTCGGACTCGCCTCCCTGAATGCATTATCAGCAACAACCAACAACGATAACTCAAAGGGTGGGAAGAACTCACAGTAGAACTGGGACCTCCGGTGGTAGCACTTCCCGAGCCTGCCAGACGTTGTCGAACATGTTGCGCTGCGCCAGGCGGTAGAAGGATCTTGTGTCCACCCTCTGAAAAAGATGAGCGAGAGCGGCGCGGCGTGGAGGGTTGACTGTGCGTCAGCATTGCTTGGATCAAAAGGGGGAGGAGAGTGAGTGTGGTGGGATGTTGGGTGTTGACGTTGAACGTTGAACGTTGAACGTCGAAAACGCGTTGAGCTTGTGATGTGTCAGGTTTCCCACGCTGAGTGGACACGCGTCTCACTGGGAATGTCTCGCCGACTCACAGCTGCTTCGTCGCGCAACCGTCTGGCTACTATGTCTGGGCGACGAAGAACTCGTCCCTTTCTCCATATCAGAGGACGGTCCTACCGCCCGCGCCCATCCTGTCCTAATTGTGGGAAAGGATTCAACACGCAGTCACAGGTTCTAATGCACTTGAACAACCGGTTCTCATCTTGCGTCGATTGGTCCTCAAGCCTCATCAAGCGGGTCGCTGCAAGGTCACCCATCCCTGCGTCTCCCGTTGCCAGTACCTCGTCTCAAGTCCCCATTGACCATGGAAGTATTGCTCTTGGCCCCGTTGGTGGTGATGACCCATGGGTCGACATTATTGACGGCGACGATCCACTCTCCCTCCCTCCAACTCTTCTTGGTCCCAACCATATGCCCATTGTCGATAGTGAACCATCCCATCTTCACCGAGCTGCGTCCTCACCACACGTGTTACATCCCAAGGTGTCAGCTACCTTTGGTCGCGGGAAAACCCTGATGGACGCCTTTGATTCTGACCGGTACTCTCAACAACGCTCTACCAATCTTTTTTACCCGTTCGCGTCGAAACAAGAGTGGGAGCTAGCTGCATTTTTTCAGAAGTGTGGTCTCTCAAATCATGAGCTTGACGAGCTTTTGTCCCTCGACTACGTACGTATCTCTCTTTATTGCAGTATCATCATCATACTAACTGATTTACAGATGAAGAACTTGCCGCTATCCTTTCGAAATTCCAAACAGTTGCGAGGGCGGATCGAAATCCTGCCGTCAGGCCCGCAATGGCACTACGTGACTTTGAATATCGAAGGCTACCCGACGAAGAAACCCATGCGCCTGTACTATCGAGATGGACTCGAGTGCCTTGAGCACCTCTTTGGCAATCCTTTATTTGCTGATCATATCGACTTCGATGCACGCCGGGTCTACAAGACTGCGGAGCACCTTGTCCGGGTCTATGGCGAGTGGATGACTGGTGACGCGGCTTGGGCACAACAGGTAACCGTTTTATTATCTCTGAAGTTCGCATACTGAATGCGAGTACAACTAGGATGCGATTCCTGAAGGCGCTACACTTGCTGGAGTTATCTTGGCATCCGACAAGACCACACTTACCAACGGCTCCGGCAATCGCGTCGCACATCCTCTTCTAATATCGCTCGCCAACCTGCACATGGACTTTCGCACAAAGGCATCGCATCGTGCAATGCTTCTCCTTGCCCTGCTTCCATGTCCCCAATTTCTCTGCCCCAAAAATTACCGTGGCGTTCTCGAGGCCCGTATCCTCCACCAGTGCATTAGTATCGTTTGTCGCCCTCTCAAGGTTGCTGCATCTGTCGGGCGAATGATGACAGACCCACGGGGATATTCACGGTTTTGCTTCACCCCTCTTGTCGCGGCCATCTTGGACAACCCGGAGGCACAGTTATATGCTGGAGCGGGTGGGAAAAGTTCCCCGGTGACCATGGCGATGTACAAACAATTTGGCGACCCATTTCAGCATCCAACTCGTACGCGCTCTCGCGTTCTTGCAGTATTACAGGCTGTCGCGCGAGAAGCGCCTGACTACTGGGATGTTCCGGCATACTCTCGGGTGGCGAAGAAGAAGATCTATCGCCTCAATGGAGTCGCTGAGCTGTTTTGGCTTGACTGGGCCCTCTCCGATCCATCATTGTTCTTGATGCCAGAGCCACTCCATCAATGGCACAAGCAGTGCTGGGATCACGACATCAACTGGTGTCGTCATGTTCTAGGTGCTGCCGAGTTGGACTTTCGTTATTCTACTCTGCAGCCACGTATCGGATTTCGTCATTTCTCAGAGGGAGTTTCGTCGCTCAAACAAGTATCTGGACGTGAGCATCGTGATATCCAACGCTATCTTGTTGGTGTCATTGCTGGCGCTGCCCCTCCGGCGTTTGTTTCATGTATCCGCGCCCTTATGGAGTTCCGTTACATCGCGCAGTCCCCTCTTATAGATGACCATATGGTCAATCGTCTCTCCGAATGCCTAGCGGAGTTTCATCAGAAGAAGCAAATCGTTCTGGATTGTGGAGCTCGTCGCGGCAAGAACAAGGTCATCGATAACTGGCACATACCGAAACTCGAGCTTATGCAAAATGTGGCCCCGAGTATCAAGCAGATGGGGGCGCCCATGCAGTGGAATGCCGATGGGACTGAGCGCAGCCACATAACGTTTGTCAAAGAGCCTTTCCGCAGCAGCAATCGTCGTGATTTTGACCCGCAGATCTGCCGTGCGCTGGATCGTGCGGAGAAATGTCACCTTTTCCGTATCACTACGTCAATCCGCTCTTCAGTAACACCCACCACCGACCACGCCGGCGACGACGTTGACACAGACGACACGATCGAAGAAGGAAGCGGTTCTGATGCCGAGGACGAGGATGAGAACATGACAGGCTTATTTGCCGACCTGAACAACACGCGCCGATCTTTTCCCGACTTTTTTGCTCTAGCCTCTCAAGGACATAGCTTGCGTCGAATCTTTGCCACAACCAGCACAGCATTTCGTCTCAATTACCGGCCCAAGCATGCTCGTATGACAATTCAGGCAGCAGCTGCGCTGTTCCATTTGTCAGATCTAGAGCCTGCCTTACACGATTACATGCGGCACTGTCAGAATACACAGCGTCCTGCCCAAAGTATTGGTGGTCGACGCTATGGAACGACAACAGCGCGTCTTCCTTTCAACTGCATAGAAGTCTGGTATACTGTACGGATTCAGAATAGATCATCAACTCAACAAGATGAAGCTGTTCCCCCACAGAATATTCAAGCGTGGCCGCCCTCTGCTGCATGGCCGCATGGCCGGAACGACACTGTTCTTGTCATCAATGATGATTCAGTCGTGTGGCCGGGCAACGGCATATTAGGTGCGAGAAGCATTATGTCTGAGACTCAGCATGTAACTTACAAGTATTTAGGTCACTCTGTCGCACAGATGCAACTCATTTTTCGCCCGATCATTCATCCTGGGACCGTCGGGCAAATGGAGGCTTGGGTTCCTTATTTAGCATATGCAACGCGGTTCGATTTTATCTCTCAAGGTTCGAGTATCTCCTTTTCCGGTGTTCGTGCATTTATCTGACGCTCCACGTCTTTTCCAAGGACCTAATATCACGAACTCCAGAAACGTGCAACCCGAGTCAAGTACTGGTATGTATATATTGCGAAGGGCAACTCGTGTCGACGGAACACGCGTTGGCGATGTGGTCCCGTTGTCACAGATCCGTATGCCTGTACACCTCATTCCACGATTTGGGCCCACTGCAGACAGCCGTTTGACTGCTCAGAACAGCTTAGCATGCAGCTCTGAATTCTTCCTGAATCGATACGTGGACAAGGAAGCATTTTCCGTTATCTTTTAGCCCCTGCATGTACATAACAGCTGACGTTTTTCTCTTATGCAATGACTCGTTCAAGATTTTAGGCTCATAGACAAAGGTATAAGTACATCTGTGGATGCGTCAAGTACCAGCATCATTTTTTTCCATCTCTCTTTATTCTAATATCCCTCAGACATTCGTTATCCTCGAGTCCTAATGGTGAGCCAAGAACAGAACTTCACGTTCGTCTTCGACACATCTGTTTCTACCCCTCCTCTTCCTGGTATGCTCGTCTTCTGTTCCTTTATGCCCCAAATCTCAGTTCGTCTTCTAGGACCTCAACAGGAGATGTCGCAGCAAGTGCTGTCTTCTGTCACCCCAGCAAAGCGACAGTCAGCGCGGAGCAACAAAGGGCAAGGTGGCGCGCTCGCTCAGCTTCAGAAGGCTGGCGAGCAAATCCAGCGGTCGGCCACACGGCGCACTCCTCGGTTTCAGTCTGTGATGCCTGCTGTCGCGCCGGCAGAGCAGACTCTTAATCCGATGGCCCCGGCGCGACTGGCAATTCCGAAGCGGCGCCGAAAGGTATTAGACATTGTTGTCTTCGTAGCATTAGAACTAATTCTGTTTTATAGGGTAAACAAGTACAGCCTGCTGCGATTTCCCAGCCAGCTGAGGCGGCTGCTTTGCCGTCGCCCGCCCCAAGCCAGGCTGAGCTTTTTTTACCGCCTGGCATGGGGCCCCCGCCTGGCCTCGTTGACCAAGCTCGGTTTGGCTTTGCAGCGTCAGGCACCCTATCCGGTCTGCTTCAGGACCTAGATCCTTCACCCGACTATTTTCCGATGCCAGCTCCTCCGCATCAGGCTGACTATCTTCGGGCATCAGGTCCTCCACTCAATTTTTCTCAAGTGTCGAATGTTCCGTCTTCTGCGGGACAGGAAGGTCCGGCCCACACCATTGACCCTCAACTGCAGCCGCCTGGCCCCAACGCTCCTTGGGCCGGGCAGCTTCCTCACGGTCATCAACTGCAGTTGGCTGGGCCTGTCACTTCGACTTGGACTGCGCCGCTCTCTCCGGATCGTCAAGCTGCGCCAGCTACCCCAGTCAGTCAAGCGCGCCCTCAGCGGCGTATCCCACCTCGTCCAATCAACCCTGCAACGGTTTCTCAGCTGGTCAATAGTCCGCACTTTTCTCAAGTGTATACTGCTGAACAGCCTCGTCTTGTCCCTGGTATGTGATCTTTTCGCAGTGATATGGATCTAAACTCATCCTGGGTGCCACAGCGTCGCCTCTCGCTGAACATGGTCATACGGGCATGACTCTCGGTGGCGCTAATGGCCATGTCCAAGACACTGGCGATCAAAGCGACAGTGAGGAGGACGAGGAAGATGGCGGCAACCCGCAGTCCGACATCGAAGGTGAGACTTCATTCAGCACTTGCGATAGCTATATGACCTCACATTTTCTAGTCGAACTTGTTTCATCTGCCGAAGAGGACAACGAGGAGGGTCAACTGGCGCCGGCTCCAGTGAATGCACCCCCACCTGCGCCAGCTCCTCCAGCGAATGTGCCCGCACCTGCGTCAGCTCCAGCGAATGTGCCCCCATCTGTCCAGCATCAGCCACCATTCGCAGCCGCGGGACAAGCCAATGATGGCCCACGAGTCACGGTACGCTCTAACCACATAATTAAGTCCTAACTGACTATATCTTTTTCTTCTTTCTATGAAGGTCAGCACAGAGCCAACGAATGTATTGGGCGAGCATTGGCAGAACAATCGCAAGCCCAAAGCTCCCAACCCACGTGCACTCCTGGCGCTCCAACAACGGAAAGCTGGTGGATTAGCTGCAGCTGCAGCTGATGCTACGGACTCTGATGAAGAGTCCGCGGCGGCGGCGGCATCTAGTTTGAAGAGGACGAAGAGATCGCGTAGCGGCAGGAAGAAGGAACAGGCAAAACGTCGCCGAGCCTCGAAGGGCACAGAGGGCATCGACGAGATTGACAACGATAGCGAAGACGAATGGAAGGAAGTTCTGAAGCTCGCCAAGGCGAGAACCCGCCTTTACTTGCTCACCGTTAACGCGTTCCCTGATGTCGAGACCTTCCTGACTGAGGCATCTGAGTGTATCTACGAAGCCTGCCAGGAGATTGAGGAGAAAGGCGGTGTTTCGCCCATTCAACGCCGTACGTGCCTCCTGCTTTTCCTTCTTTCAAAAATTTAGATGCCCTTTTTTATAGCAAACATTGTTCCTCCGAAATATGTCAAGAAAGTAAGTACTTTCCTGCATTCTGTGTTATACTATAGTTAATCTGTGTCAGGTATACGATGATCAGTCTACATTCCGAGGCGACGTGAAGCGCGCAGGTGCAAATCTCCTAGTTTACACCTGCATCCCGGCCCCTGTCGCAGGACGTTCGAAGGCCCAGAATCGCGCTTGGGTCAAGGATGAGATCACCAGGCTGTTGGCAAACGGCCGATTTCTCCACGGAAAGGATGAGAACGTGTGTTACGTTGTATCGTTATTGAGCCCGCGACTGATATGTTCCCACAAGGGCAACCACGTCAACTTCGGGAGTGACTACCTGGAGCACTTGACAACCTTGTATCTCTTCAAGGATGACAAGCGCCTCGGCAAGGCATTCCTACCGATCTTCGAGGATGAGCTGCCCATCGAGACCATTGCCTTCTTTGCCACTGTGGTAAGCTGGACTTCGTATATTCAGCATTCTGCTCATACAAATTATCTAGTTAACAAATAACTTTGACGAGTGGAAGACGGGAAGACATATGACGGTTGAGTTCACCGCGACTTCGTACACGAAAGTGTATGGCCATCTTCTTTCAGAAGCCCGCGCCATAGATAACAACATGAAGCACGGTCCAATCTTCAAGGCTATGCGTCAGCGCTGGTCTAGGAATGGCACGTACGTATAACATTGCATTGGCGCATTAGTAACAAAGTGATATAATTCGCTTCTGTTCATTTTACAGGGAAGGCATCTGGAACAACGACGACGATGCAGATGAGTCCGGCAATAGATCATTCGGCATCGACTTGTCATAGAGCGCGCGAAGAACAGAGAACGCGTGCTCATGTAGGCTCGTCAAATGCTCCATCACGGCGCTATAGCAGTTTGTCTCCATCCCTCTATTGCAAGTTGCTCGCTAATATAATGCACTACAGGCTTCATATTCAATTGTCTATGTTATACTGTATATTCTTGACTGCTCGACACTCACTCAAAGCTCTCAATGTCCGCATTCATGTGCATACCGTTCGCAATCGCTCGATGGCAAATTTCGCTCGGGCCGTACATTTTTTCTAGGATCAATTAATCGACACTCGTTGCATTTACTCGCATCCTTTGCCTCAAAAAGTCGTACAGCCCCGTAGCTTGTCGGACTCCAGCCCCTGTCATCTTGCCTCAGTCGTACAGCCCCGTAGCTCGTCGGACTCCAGCACCCCTCCGTACTCATGCATAACTGATATCTCATTTCACATTCTACGCCTACACTCATTACGAACCGTCCGCTCTTTACCGTAGTTGTTTGCAATGCCATTGGATCGGTTTTCTGATCATTCTGTGCCTGCTGAAAACGTAACCGGATGTAGCAAGTTCTCGACGGCTCTTTCAAGAGCTTTTCGAGAGCTTTTCGAGAGCTTTTCGAGAGCTTTTCAAGAGCTATCAAGAGCCCGCAAGAGCCGCAAGACGGGCGGCGACAAGCTCTTCCGGATTTGGAAAGGTATCTTGACAGCTCTTGCAAGCTCTGGAAAGGCGCGCTCAAGCTTGATTGCACCTATGCAGAACATAGGAGTCCTTGAACGCGCTTGGGCGCTTGAGCCTCTTGCAAGACGCTTCAAGGACTTGCCTGTTCTACTGATGAAGGCGAGTACCTAATGAGTTCGCCAGTCCATATCTCACCCCTCCGGTGTGTTTATCGCTAGTCGCTGCCGTCTCCACCCTGTGAGGTACTTTCGGTGTTCAATGCCACTTGCCCGAATGCTAAGCCTTCCAGCCGATGGCGAGGTGGGCAGGTGATCATGTCCATGCCTCTCATATTTAAACTGTAGCACTTTCTCCGGGTCGCTCAGCCCCTCCCACCACCTCCCACCCTCTCACCTCCTGTCTCACCTCCATCGCTGTCATGAATCAGCCCTTTGGTCCTCTTCATTCCCTTTGTTCCCTATATGGTAACCCCCTTGTTCACTCCCCTTGTTCCCAGTTAGGATGTCCCTTGTTCTCTATTAGGATATCCCTTGTTCCCTATTAGGATATCCCTTGTTCCCCTTTGGGACATCCCTTGTTCCCTTTCCCTTTGTTCCCCTTTGGGCTATCCCTTGTTCCCCTTTGGGTTACCTTTCCAGTATATATAGGGCTACCTTTCTGACTGGCTTCCTCAGTTTGTCCACTTGATAACCCAGTCCCCTTGTACCCTGCTGTCTTTACTCTCTATGTCATCCTCTGCTCTTTGACCTTTGACTCCTTGGGGTGACTTGGATGGTCCCACTGTCCCCTTGATCCCAGTCTTGACAATCGCCTGGGCTCAATCCATCCATCCCATCATATTCGAGCTGATCTAGCTCTCGTTTTCATCTCATTTTTCGCTCACCCCATCGACCGCTCTTCACAGTAGCCAATCACATTTAATTGGATTCGTCCTGTCATCCCGTCATCCCATTCTCTAGTAATTTGTTCACTGTTTGGCTCGTTCTTGGTGAGTTTCTGCCTGTATTATCGTCGATCCCCCTTTTTTGTTATTGACACTCGCCGTTTTGAAAGCTCATCCACTGTAGAAATCCTATCCCATAATCGGTATGTACCCCCACTGTCCTCAAGTTATCTTCCATACCATTCTCATGCCCGATGCCTGCTATGGCGATACCAGTAGCACCCTTATATCCCCCAGGTCAGTCATCCGTTGTTCGCCATGTCCTCTTTCTGTCTAATAAGACAGCTGGTTCTAGATGTCCGAGAATACTGTCGATCTCAATGCCCTTCAGGCACAGCTGCAGACGATGCAGACGATGCTGACAGCAGTCACCGCAAACCAGGCGAATCAAGTCGCACCAGCTCCATCGGGTGTACCTCGCCCACCAGCTCTGCCACCTGCTATGCCAGCCCTAGGCGGATCAGCTGCAGCGACCTCAACCCCAGCTCCTGGAGTGCCGAATCCAGGATTACCTGCTCCGCCGGCGAGCCAGCCTGGACCAGCACCGATCGCACCATACCAGAGCATACGCTCTCAACTACAGGTCGCTGGCCACCCATCGGTGCCTGTCGCAGCTCCTGCAAGTCGTAGTCAACCTTTCCTCGGGTTTGACGCACTTCGGGCCCCATCAGCCGGAGGCCATACGAACCAGGCTCGTCTCGCATCTGCTGCTCGCACCCTGCCAGCTGCTCCGTCCCTTCCACGTCATGGCCGTCGTGGTCAGGCTTCAAGACCACCTTCTCTCAATGCCGCACCTCCCACTATTGCAAGCTGCATCACTACGACACCTACAGGCCGCATGATAGATGTTCGTCTCGAACTGTGGCCTCCAGCTGTAAGTACACAATTTAGCACTGCTGTTCCCATGCTTTATACTAATGTAGTCATCCTCAAGGGCGACCACACTTACTTAAATGTGCTATACAGGTATCGAGGAGCAACAGTAAACGACTGGATTGTATCGCACCATCTAATCTATGACTTCACGCTTCCACTCGACACACCGATCGTCTCGGCTGCCAGGTACCTACTTGATGCTGCTGCTGCCTCCCCCGCTCAGTACACATTGACCCTCCCATCGCGTCATACGCTTCACCAGCACGAGAGGCTCGGGCTCGAGCTGCTATCTCTTCGCAATCGTGGACAGGCCAGGCGAGATGGCCAGATCTTTCTTAATCGCATGCCCCTAGGTGGCTTCATGACTCTCGAGAGCCTTGCGACACAGCGCACAACATTTGCTCATCCTGGCCTCTGTATGGTGGAGAATCGCTGGGTCATTCGCTTCAGTAAGCTTACCGCCTTCCCAGCTCGAAGTCTACTGTCAATTTCCTGATTGCACTACATTTCAGTTCCTCAGCACCATCCATTCATTGCTGTCGTCTCTCCCTCGCTGGAGCCCCTTCCACATCCATGTATCTCATCGCGTTTCTATAGAGAATTCCACAGCGATGTGGAAGATGCCCAGCCTGATAGTGACAACGACGACGACGAAGAGATCCAGCAGATGTTACAGGTCTGCCCTTCCTGCAGCCCTCGTACACCGGTCGCCGAGCCTACTATGTATAGGCCTACTCAGGCTACCCACCCAACTATCGCAGCCATGGCAAGTTTCATTTCATCTATTAAATACATACCACTTAATCACGGTGCTAGAATGACATCCCTCGTCCGGCTGCTGATCGGGATGCTGGCAATGTCAGCCTGTCTGATCGGTCCCTGCACCGGATGGCGACAGTGGAATCTATCTCGGCAAGCTTTATCCCAACGACACTCTGGACCACTCCCTGGATTCCCCCTGAGCCTGATTGCACACTTCTAAGCACCTTCGACTTGGCCGACGAGATCTTTGAATCAGCATGCCAAGGTGCCTGGCATCCGAATGCACGGGCTTCTCCCACTTTGACTCTACGTGGCCAAGACATTGATGGTGTTGTGGCCCATTACAAGCGGATCATTCGCGGGGCTGTGATCTCCGGCGACTTTACGAAAGTGCTCTCTCCACGCATCTCCTGCTTAATGTACGCATGCATCTGTTCATTGTTCTATGGTGCGACTTGATAACCTGTCCATTTTTAGATACAACGGTGACCCTGATAATGGGGATGAACCACAGCCTGGGGACATTCGTTCATCGGGCGATGGTCTTAGTCGCGAGGCGATCACTCTTCTGTTCCAAGAATATCGTAGGAACCCAGACGAGTTTATGACTCCTCGTCTTGACCGCACATATTCGCCGACGACAAGTCCCCTCGCTCACCTAGCTAGCGAAGATCGCCGTATCGATCTCGGTGTCTTCGGTGCATGTGCAGCTCTTGCCCTGCTATCTGGATATGCGACAGTTCCTCTGAGTCCTATCTTCATTCACTGGCTATTGAATGACAGAGACTTCAACTCGATCACCCCTGAAGTCTTGGCTGAATGGCATCCAACATTCTATGCTGCAGTTCAGAAGTGGCTCGATATAAGTCATGATACAGACGATATCGCCGAGTTCTCAGCTTACCTTGCCCTTTATTGTGAACCAATGGATGTGAGTCCTGCCTGATTGTCACTGCCTGCAAGTCTGGCTGATCGCTGTGGCAGGCGACATCCCTTCGTTCCAGAGGACCTGCCGAGCATGCCGCTGTTGCAGCGATGATGGTCTACCATGGCCTTTTCGGCACAGAACATCCCCGCCACCGGGACATCCAGTCGTTTTGGAAGGGGTTTTCTCTGCCATGCCGCAATGGATTCGATATTACGCATGTGAGCTGCCAGCATCTACATATGCTCTAGAGCTGACCTAGTGCTGATCGTCTGCAGGTTGTTTGGGCCTTTGAAGGCGGCTCGAATGCCCTCCTCAGTGTCGTATACGCTAATGCTATCACATCGTTCAGTTCCATTTCTCACATCATTGATCACCGTGTCCTTGCATCTGTACCTCCGAATCATCGCACGGTCGATATTGATGGTGCATTCTGGGGCCTTCCTCGGATCTTCCTCGAGTTTCTTCAGGGCACAGGTGTGCCTCACCCTACTGCTTTCGATTCGGCACGGTCTCTTGGTCTCTTTCACAGGAGTATAAACCTGTCGGACATCGGTAATGCATCCTTCCGGCCCAGCCTGTTCCACCTGGCTGCGACAGGGTCACAAAATGTCCAGGAGACTGGCGGAAGTATTCGTGTATGTCAGCTACATATCACTTTCTGTCTAGTCATCCTAACACGACATGTTTCTGGGTGTAGGTCGAATTCGTGGGTGACAATGATCCCGCATATATCTGTCCGACCGAAGGGCGGGCAAGGTGTCTCGCCGAGGGAAAGATAATCTGGCGGACCTGCTTCCGCCAGATGACCATCCCAGCTAGCTACATTGCTCGCCTTGCTAGTAGGACCTATCCATCATCCGATGGAGGAGCAAGCCCGGCCTCTCGTCGTCAAGCTATTGAAAGCTGGCTACTGTTGGAAATCCTCACAGCCATTGGCAACCATGGTATACTGTGATCGCTCCGTGCATCTCATGTCATGATTTCTTCTAATACTGCCCTACCTTCTCCATACGATACCCATACCCAGACAGGTTTACATGTTTCCACATTCTGCAGCGAGATTCTGTAGTTAGATCATTACAAACTACAGAATATAGTTCATTCACTGCATCTTTCCGACAAATTTGGCTACACGAGGTTCATCAGGTGTAGCATCGAATCTTCACAGCCGAGGCCAGCGACACCAAGCACCAGATGCTTGATGATTGTGCTGGCTGTCTGCCGACGCACAAGGCTGTGGTCTATGAGTGCATTTTCGAGCATTGTGACGACGGAGTCGACATAGTAGGTAGATTGTGGCCCGACATATTCACAGGCGAACGATAGAAGAAGACACTCACGGCCGCAGGTCTTGGCCACAGTGGCGATAGCAACTGTACTGCAAGCTCGGGATTGACGCTCCTGGACACACAGATTCGTGAGCAGGACGAACAGGATGTCCTGAGGACCCAAACTCTTGGCAATGTAACCGAAGGAGTTGACGGCCGCACGATGGATGCCTTTCTTGTGGGCCTTCAGGACGTCCAAAAGTTCGAAGCAGATATGCATCCACTCTCGAGCGGGGACAGATTCCGCGCCACGATCAGCTGGGAAGCCAAGTTAGTAAAGTATACATGGACCGTTATTAAGTCGATGACTTACGAATACGACCGATAAGATTGATGGATGCTTCCTGCACCTTCTCGTGTCGGGTACGAAGAATGGGCATCATATGCGGGACTAGACAGCAGGCATAAGTTAAACGAAAAATGCACTAAAGAAGCAGGGACTTACGAGGATCCTTCACCGGCGGGTTCATCTGCATCATACCAGCGACATTGGCGGTAGCAACTTCAGCAGCAATGATGCTGCCGAACTTGTCGGGGTATTCCTGCTGTTCGAAGACGACTAGGCCGAGCTTGCTCAGAAGCTGATCTTCGCTGCACTGCTTGATGACGACTGCCAGGCGACTCGTCAAGTCGGCGGCTTGCTGACGGACCTTAGCACTCTTGTCGCTGAGACGCCAGAGAATGGTCGATACGATTTGCATGAGGTATGGCTTAACACGGATACCTAACAAATATGTCAGCGACTTCGCAAACGACATAGTAAATGAGTAGCACTCACCAAGAGCATTGACAACGGTACCGAAACCATACAGCATCACCTGGTCCTCGGTCGTCTGCTTCTGGAAGGAATAGATGATACCATCGACCAGCCGGACCTCCAATCGCTCATCGATGTCGGAGGCATCGAGGGATGCGACGACCTTCGGGATGGTCTCCATGACCATCTTTTGGTAAGGCTCTGCCTCATCCTTCAACTCGTTGACAGCCCGCCCGATGATCTCCGATGCGCCCGCTTTCTGCGCGAGCTCAGCCATCGTCTTGACGACTTGGCGGTAGTTTCTCCAGTCCAAAGCCATGCGACGAACCCAGAAGGCTTTGAAGAAGTCGGGAAAGATGTCCTGCTTGATGTACTGGGGCATAAAACCTTCCGTAGAGGTGCACTGCTTCATGACCTTCAAGACGATCTTCTTCATCTCCTCATCAGACGTTTGGAATTCACGGATGAGAATGACCGTCACTTCCTTGGTGTAGTATGACGCATACTCCGGATCCATGAGAGGGATGATGAAGCCAATGGCCTTAAGGAACGCAGCAAGACCCTTGCCACGGTGGAGACGGATACCACGCCAGAGAGGCTTCAGCACGCTGTCGAACGACTCGATACCATAGGGTGCAGCAGCCTCGGCGAGGGCAGCAAGACCAGGGGTGATCATCATCCACACCTTCTGCTGCTCGTCAGAGAGGCCATGAGCAATGCATTCAGCTAAGTTGCGCGCATCCCATCATAATCGCAATCTGCTGGACAGTACGGATACTAGGGTGGTGCGCCTGCCACGACTTCTTGCCCTGACATACAGCCTTCGAAAACGGAAGTAGTGATGGAATTCCAAGGGCTGATGCGACGGCAGAGAAGGCGCGAGCTGTGGTGTTACGCACGTACTCATCGGCGTGGTCGATATCTGGATGCATGGTAAAGATCATGTGGTCGAGACTGGCCGCCTTCGACAGGTTAGAAATAATCTCGCGACCCTCGACACGAGCGTAGTGGTTCGTCGATAAGGAGCGGCTCAGTGACGACGAGAATCTTGTGAACATATGGTCGAACAGGGTCGTCGAGCTTGTAGAGCACGCGGTCGATAACCTTGACGAGCAAGTGACGCTCCTGATCTTCAAGCGTCCGCTCCATGAGAAGCAGGAGAATCTTGTCGAGGGGGCCAACGCCGAACTCGCGAGCTTTATCGGTAATTTGTCGCAAGGCAGTTTTGCGGACGGGAGGAGTACCATTCTTGATCTTGAGCAGGAGATGCATGATTTTGCGCTCCTTCATCTCTTCGACCGAAAGCTCTGTCTCATCCTCTTCCTTCAAAATCTTGGCGAGGTACTGCGCATCCTCAGCCCTGAAGAAAGCGAGATCACCCATTCCTGGAATCTCTGTCGACAGTTCGGGTGCAAGGTCCGCCGCCGCCGCTTGTGCTGTAGTGTCAAAGCCCTGCTGGATCGGGAAGCCTACCTCCGTCACAGGCATCACCATCATGGTCCAGGAATTGACAGTGGTCAATGACACCTTAGCGACGATCTGCGCGAAGTCAGAAATGAAGCTTCGACAGAAACGTCGAGAAAGACCTACGTGTCTCGCTGAGCCATGGCCGTTCCGAGAGGTCGCCTGGGTCCTCGGCCCTGCGCGGTCGCATCGCGATCGTCGCTGACGCTGACAGATTCGGCGTGTCGGCTGTAGCTCCGCGCCATCGACGGCGCACGGGACTGGATGCCCGAGGGTGCGCTCGACGGCTGGAAGACGTGGGAGAGGGGCGTCGGAACGGGTCGTCGGCGCTGCAGACGCTGCATCGCGAAGGCATCTTCCATGGGAGGCGGGCGGAACTGTGAAGACTGTGGGGACGTCGTGGGTCGCGGGGCTTGGTTCCAGTGCTGCGATGCCCAGGAAGGCTGTGATATCTCCGGAGGAGATACAGATGTCACGGGTGCGGGCATGTCCTCGTCCATCGACCGTGGCAGTGGGTGTAGAGCGGCGTATTCCAGCGACGGCGAGAAGGGACCGTCCTTGCCGTCCATCAGCAGATTGTCTTCATAAGACGCGAGGGAAGAGGGCATGCGCGCATCGCCCTCGACAGACAGGATCGCGATGGCGCGGACGTACCGGGAAAACCGAAGTCGTCGACGAGCCAGCATGGCAGATATACGCTGCAGCACTCTCGCAGGGCACCTTCAGCTGCACGTCATTCTGCGCGAGACCATATCCAAGGCTGCCAGGTGCATATGCTGCAGCGGGCGATAGCCGGATAGCCAGTCTCATTCACAGCGACAGCTTTCCACCCCTGCGTCGTCGCCGTCTTGCCCTGTGCACACTTCTCGCCGATCTCCTCCATGACAGTCGCTAAGAGCTGCCAGTTCTCGTAGTGATGATCGTCTTGATCGGCTTGATCGGCCTGTCGAGCACCTGTATGCCAAGATTCAGGGGCAGCAGAAGACATGGCAGCCGTGCCCTGTGAAGTGAAGCGGAGTGTCTGTGGCTAGATTGTGCACATGGAGTGTTCGAGACTCTCTTCAAGCTATGTTCCCGCGCTCAGGCGAGAGCAGGCGCCGAGCCTGCGCGCGTCGGCGTGCTGTGCGTCCTCCGCGGTCGAACAATGATGCAGCGTGGATCGCGGCGGCTGTGCAGCGGCGCGAGCACGCGGAGGTGCATGGCGGGTGGAGGTGTGCGTCGCTGAAGATGTCGGCAGAAACGGGGGGGACGGGAAAGGTCTGCGAGGTGGGGCTGAAAAACTAGCGGCCGAGGTCCCACAGGATGAGTGAGTGGGATATAGTGCGGGATGGAAGGAGTGCTGTCGCTATCGCAAGCTGAGCATACAGCATGCACGCCGCGAGCGCGCACTTGAGCCACTGCGGCGTCGCGAAGCAGCTCACTCCCGGGTGCCTCCTTCAAATTCTCGCTGCCCTGTGCCGAGCTGTTACAAACTATGTGCTGGTCTCCAGAGTGACAGTGACCGACAGCAAGTCAGTGACTGTCTACTGCATATGCGATCACCGCAGTGATGCTGTTGCCCGCGTCGAGCGCCTTACAGCTGCACGACGTCGATGCCGAAGTGGCTCTCGGAGTGGGGACAGCATGGGCATGTGTCCGATATTGTTCTTGCAGTACGCGCCCTTGATGCGCACGTAGTCTTCGGTGCTCTTCCCGTCTGATACTGTGCCTGCTTTCTTGAATGGGCTGGGCGACGGTGGCAACGCTGCGGCGGGCACATTGAGGGCGCACGTGCTGTCGATGCGCAGGTGTGAGCGTTATGGGAGCAGGGCGCGGGAGGGGAGGCTTAAGGAGGGACGCACGATCAGCGAGGATCCTGTTGCGATGATCGCGCTAGTGCTGATCGAGGCGGGGTTGCCCGCGAGTATTTCAAAATCGCCTGGCCATGCACCCTCAGTCAGCATGAACTCGAATGCAAAGCTCTATACTCACCGCCAGATGTCGCCACGCTGATGATGCCGCCATTCAGCGTGGACGTCGTGATGAGCCACGCGATGATGCGAGACACGAAGCCGATCAGCGCGCCGGCAATGCAGCCCCGCCTGTTCGTGCGCGACCAGGTAACGCAGATCGCGATGGGGACGACCGCGGAGCCGGGGATGATGGCCATGAAAATCTACACGGGCGATGAGCATCACATATGCAGGGCTTATCAGAAAGTGGAACGCACCGCGAATGCGACCATCCCATGTGAGAGGCGCAGGATCCGCGGCCCGGTCGCCTTGGGGCTGGTGTACCGCCTGTGCACGTCGTATGTGAGCAGGGACGACGCCGCGATGAGCTCCATGGATGTCGGGAACGCTTCTGCGAGGAAGAGCAGCATGAGCAGGACTGCGGCGCCGGACTTGTGCAGGAGCGTGTGCTAGCATGGCCACGTTCGGATCGCCTGTGAGCGCGACGGCGGAGAGGCCGAGCGCTGCTGCGGACGTGAATGCGATCGCGAACCTGCAGCGGTTAGTAGCGGCGGGTGGAAGGCGTGGAAGAAGACACACCATGCGATACCACCTAACAGGTATGCCTCCATGCATCCGGGACAACTTTCATGGGCAATGGAAGACCACCCGTCGCGACGAGAAAGCCGGAGGGATGGTCATGAAGGTGGTGCACAGCTTCAGCAGGTGGAGTGAAAGGAGTGATGCAGCCTGCAGAGATTGTCAAGTCGTCACATCAGACATCTCTGAAAAAGGACTTACTAATAGCAGCTTCAAAAATGCGGTCGGTCTGTCGATTTTGAAGTCGGACCCTTCATTCCTGCTGCTCCGCAGGATCCGCTAGTCGTACGCCGCTCGTGACGCGCAGTAAGAGAAATGGACCCGCATCACGGCAGACAAGCCCTTCTCTAGTGCTAGGCCTAGTGTCGTACGCCGCTCGAAACGCACAGTACGAGGTCAGCCCAGCTGAGAATGGAAATGGAGGTCATGAGTAGGAGTAGGAATCGTACGCAGAGCACTCAGAATCAGATTCAGTGGGCGCGACGCGTCAGTCACACATGACACGTCATGTCTGTCACTAGACGCGACCTTCGTGAACTTGGCTCTGCCTGACTACCTACCGTGATTTCGCTGCTGTGTTCCTACTCCCTGCTTCTTATTTAATTGCCTGAGTGAAAAGGTAAGCACTGATACATTGGACATAATATCACCTTTCTTATCATGATTTATCTAGCATGGAGTCCAGTACAGTGGTGCCAGCTGGCAGCACTACAGCCCATCATGCTGCACAGGCTAAGTCTAAGTCTAAGTCTAAGCTGCAGAATAAGTCACAGACAACTGAGAAATGTAAGATTAGATTCTCAATCATGACATAAATGATGCTCAATGCTGTTCAATAATAGGGAGAGCAGTTTTGACATCTGATGAGGCACTTGGACTTCTTGCTAGCATGGAGTTTGCAGAGCAGGACCCTAAATCCATCAGCCGTTTTATTCAGCATGCTGCAGAAATTGGGCTGGATGGTCTACAGGTGCGATATATTTGATTTAGTGTAGAACTCTCTAATTTTACGTAAAAGCCTGTTATGGTCCATGAGCTTGTAAAACGTGAGGGTTCACGTATAGCACAAGATGACAGACCTGTTCAGAAGGCCATGCAAGTTTTCAAGGCCAACTGTAGCATGGTCAAGGATCGAAAAAGCCGGTCAAGTAATATGGCTGGACGTGGAGCCTGCCGCAATATTGTAAGTTTTAACTATCATGTCTAAGACATTTTTTTGCTAACTTTTAAAACAATAGATGCGTGATCTTGGTATTCTTTTGGGTGACCCACGCTCCATTCTTGACTTTTTCATGGATGAAAAAGTTGTCATGATTGAGCGCAGTCCTCAAAATGTCAATATTACTACAGGAACCCTACTCTATGATTTTCAGCCACTTCATGATCCAATGAGACCATATCATGTGGTCAATGAGGCCAATGGCTTTTATATTGTTGATTTTAACAAGCATACATTCTTTTATTCCAAAATTGGTAATGTAATTTATCATTGTCATACAATGTACAGCCTGTTAAATTTTCTATATCAGGTTTAGATGATCCTGTTTATCATATCCATCTAGGAGTTCTACGCCAAATAGGGATGTCCAAAGCTCATTCTAACAGGGTCAAGACTTTTTATGAGTTTGTCAACTGTGTGCTTGTAGAGGCATGCAGAAAAAGGCGCAATGTCCGGGTATGTCTCTCTAATTGTATGAAATTTGAAGTGCTGAGATATCTGATTTATGCTTAGCCTACCCATCAGGGTGAAATGGTCCAAATTGGATGGAATGCAGGTCCATTTCATGCACGTATATGGGGTTGTGCATGCAGCTTTATTGATATCCCATCTGAAGCTCAAGCACAAAATGATAGAGATGCTGTTGCTGTGCTATCTATTATGTGGGCTCTTGTTCATGCTTATATTCCAAGAGAGGTTGTGGAAGAAACAGAGCATATCATGGAAGAGGCAGGGATGCCTCGTCTTGCTACTAGAAATGTTCCTGAAGGTATGTGTCATATTTTCACTATATAATTTGATTTAATATTAGAAATCAGGTACAGGCTATGAATTTGAACTCAATGGAAAGAAATTCAGATTTCCACTTGCATCCCGTGCACCACCTGAAGGTTATATATCTCAAGCATATGAAGCATATGTTTACAGTCTTTCATATCATGTATAGTACTAAACTCAAGATTCTTTTAGCCCAGTTCACACAGATTCAATGTATGCCAATATGGCATATTCTTGGGTCACTGGAGTCAAAGACATTCAAGATCTATCTACCACCATGAAAACAAGATATCAAGCTAGAAAAAATAACTTCTATTCTTCAATTCCAGCTGATCATTCCCAGCGTTTTGGGGGAAATTTTGTTGATCTTAGTCTAAAGGTTATTGTACCTCAAGAAGAAGGCACAATGATGGCATTTAAACCTCAACATCCTCATGGTACCACCAAAGTCCTCTCTCGCTTATCTCGCGGATGCGCAATTACATTCTCAGACCGTGTCAAAACAGCATGGGAAAAGGCTCAGCAAAGGATACAAATAGAGAGTGGAACTGGAACTGGAGTACATGATAATGAAGAGGCTGGCCAAGATTAATAAACTACGTTCAATAAAACAGTATATTCAAGACTGAGATCATTAATAGAATTTTCTTACTATTATTTTCATCCCATATTTGAATTATACAGAAAAAATAATATAACAGTAAAAATCACTAGCTGTAATACAATTTTATTGCATAGAGCTAAGTGGCTGCATCTGTTTTGATAACCACATTCAATCAAACAGACATGTAAAGACTAACTCAATAGTGATGAAGAGACAAAACTAAAGACTGAAAAAAATGTTGACAATAGAAAGTGCAGTGACTGGGGCCTATATGACATTAGGAAAACATGAAATATCTATAATAATCTATAGTAGAGAATTCCCTCTATAGTTGCTGAAATAGAGCCTATAAATCCTACATCTGAAAAAAGTGATTTTTATATAGCTGCAGGTTACATTATGGGTGCTATCAGAGAGCTATAGAAGCTATGAAGTTGGCCTGTCCAGCTATACAGAACTATGAGGGCTATCATAGCTTCCATAGCCAGTAGTGCTAGTTATGTAGTGTTACCATAGCTTCCATAGCTAGTAGTTGTAGATACATAGTATTATCATACCTAGGAGAGCCTATGAGCACTATGCCTTGAAGTCAAACAGGTATTGAAGTTTCCAGGTCACATTCAATTATATTCAATGGAGGTACTACGACAATTAACTATACTACATCAAAACACGCGAGGCACGAGACGTGGCAGGTCCATGCGCACGGCGCGCTGGATGTGCACGAGACGTTGTGGAGGTGGGGTGAAACGCGGTGGCCGTGCGCGAGGCGCGAAAGGCTGGCGCGGCCCGCGGAGGGCATATTCGAGGCGCGGGGACCGGCGCGAGGCACGCGGTGGATGCAAGAGGCGCTGGGGTGCGCCGGACCAGTGCGCGCCTCGCACACAAGGCCTCGAAGGGTGGCGCGGGGCGTGCGGTGGGCGGCGCGGGGCGCGCGGTGGGCGGCGCAGGGCGCGCGGTGGATGCGCGAGGCGTCGAGAGGCGGCGCGAGGCGGGCTGTGGGTGGCACGATGCATGCGGGGGCGCGCGTGGGCGTCGCAGGGCCGCACGGGGGGCATGTGCGACGTGGCAGATCCGTGCGCAACGCCGCAGGCCTACGGGCGAGAGGCACGAGGCGTGCGGGAGGTGTACGCCGGTCCCTGGGGCTGTCGCAGGCCCGTGCGCAAGGCGTCGGGCTGTAGCGTGTCCGTACGCGATGCGACATGCTGCTGCGGGCCCGTACGTGACGCGCCAGGCCTGCGCGAGGGAAGCGAGGCGTGGGGGCCGTGAGCGACGCACGGCCGGCCGTACGCGGGGCGCGGAGTCCGCGCGCGGACGTGCGCGACGCATGGCGGCCGTGCGCGAAGCGTCGGGCCTGCGCAGGGCACGGGGGACATGCACGGGTGTGCGCGAGGCGCGGGGACCGTGCGCGGGGGCGATGACTCCATATGCGAGGCATCCAGCTGCCGGGCCCGTACGCGAGGTGCTCCGGACAAGCGCGGGGCACAGGACTACGGCGGGCCCGTGCGTGACGCGGTAGGCCTGTGCGCGAGGCGCACTGGCCGTACGCGGAAGGGCGACGCGGGGCCCGCGTGCGAGGCGTCGGGCTGCGGCGCGCCTGCACACGGCCACAGGCCACGGACGACGGGCGCGCATGTGTGCCTGTTCCGTGTCGTGCTGCCCTGGCGTGCCCACCCCCTGGTCGCGCGCACATTGCGCGTGCCGGCATCTGCGCGCGGCTGTGGCCATCCGCTGGCCGTGCGCACGGACTATCGGGGTCGCGCGCAGCACATCAGCCCCTCCGCGAGACGGAGAGGCCGCATCCAGCGTTCCTGGCCCGTGCGCCAGGAAGCAGTGCCGTACACGGGACGGCGGGGCCATGCGGGAGGAAAGGAGCCCGTGCGCGAGGGGGCGAGCTCGCGTACGCGTTGTCCGGTGGTGCGTCGGTGGTGCGCGTGCGCCAGCGCAGGCGGTTGTGGTCGTTGCAGACGGCGCGCCAGCCCTGTGGGAATGGCGGCGATGTCGGGGGTGGGTCGGCGAAGGAGAGACGGCGGCGGGAGGTGAGGGGAAGGGAGGGGCACGCGAGGCGGAAGAAAATCGAGAGTATCGCTCGTTGGAGCGATACTCTCTATGTTAGCCTAAATGAAACGAATCATTAAGCCTTTTTTTACTCACCTTCGGGGCCCTCGGCATCTTATTACCCTCCTCCGGCGTTCGGTCTAGCGGGGGCGAGACGAGAGACGAGACGAGAGACGAGACGAGAGACGAGAGACGAGAGAGAGACGAGAGAGAGAGGGTAGTTGTGGTGGCCAATGGACAAGAGGAACTTCGACGCGCGTTCGGTGCTTCAGCCACCGAACGAGCGAAGCAATTGTTCCTCGAGCCACTACAAATCAAGAAAAATCGCATAAATTTAGAAAAAAACGGTATAGCTATTTATTGTATATGTGACTCGAACGAATGAGCATCATAAGTATCTACTGTACATGAAGCTCACAGGGCGCCACGTCCATTTAGTGAAGTCTGGCGCCCAGTCTCTGACGCGACGCTCGGCAAACGCTCGGCAGCCACAAATCCCGGCTCCGCCCGGGATTCGTATATAAGGTGCGCACAACGCGCATTACTTCTTGCTCTTTACCTCCCTCCATCTCTTGCCACGTCGACGCATTCGTCGTCACCCGTTGCTCGCTCGTCGTCACCCGTTGCTCGCTCGTCGTCACCCGTTGCTCGCTCGTCGTCACCCGTTGCTCGCTCGTCGTTGTCTGTTGCTCGCTCGTCATTGTCTGTTGCATGCTTGTCGTCAGTTCCTTTTGTTGCCATCGTTTCTTGTTTTCCTTGTTAAGGTAAACCCTTAAGTCTTAGTCCTTGAAGGCTTATACTAATGCCTTCTTTTTCTTTCCAAGATTATTTTCGCTTTTTGTAGTCATTGTAAGTCATCACTGTCTTTTGTCTTGGTCTTGACTAATGTATATTTTTCTTATTCAGCAGTAAGCTTGCTTATTAATAATGTCATGGCCATATAGTTTCCATCATATAATGTAGTAATTGTTTATACTAATTTTTTGTCTTGTTTTGTAGACTATGTTTTTGTTTTTCCTTATCTTGTGTAAGTCTTATTGTCTTGCTTATCTTATCTTTTCAAGTTAGATCATATTTTAAGTTGTAGTGCATTGTATATTAATAGCAATATTTGTAATACTATATCAAATGTGTTGTAGCTAAATGTTTGAAATACAATGATTTAAAACTTTATGTTTGGATGTGCATGAATCATAGATATCTGATATATCCTTATTTTTAAATAGATATAGCATCTTTTGACCAACATTGTTGGTAGAGATGACATAGAGTACATAGCAGTCTTATTAGGTAGACAGGATAAGATAACAGAGATATATCACATACTTATGATAGCTCCCTTATGCTATGGCAGCTATAATAGCCATGATAGGTTATGCCCTATGCTATGATAGCTATGATAGCTGCTGCCTTATGCTATGGTAGCTATGTATCCCTATGTAGATTGCCTTGCTGCTATGGGATGGCTATACAGAAAAGGGGACTGCTATGGCCCTATTAGAGCTATGTAGGCTACATAGTGCCATATACCACTGGTATTTTTCTCAGATGTATAGACATTGTAGTATACCTCCTAAATACAACTGCTCATATAAATATCTATAGATGCTGGTAGATATCCCATAGATCTCTATAGACTGTAGATGCCTATAAAAGGTGTACAGACAGACCTTTATTGTGAATATAGTAGATCTATTATACAAAGATTATTCTTTCATAGATCTAATGTACTTATGAATACATACTATCAAGGGTCTTGTGATGGGAATATATACAAGAATTTTATGCTAGCATGTACTCGGCACTGTACTGGTGCAAAGAACCCCTTGTGTGGGTCCCTGCACTTGTTTTGAGTTGCACAAAGCTAGTTGATATGATTGGACCATGCTCAATTGACCAAAAATATGGCCAGATAGGCAAAACCTGGGCTTCCATAGGGCCAAATCATGTTAGAGCCATTTTGACAGCTCAGTTGAGGCCTCCATGCTGCTTGGACGGGCAAATAGTGGCTAAAAAGCAATTTCAGACCTTTTGAGAAATTTCAGACAGTTTTGAAAGTGGAAGAAATTTGTACAATCTATTGGTGACCAGTGACAAACCTACAAATTTCACGCTGGCCAGAGGACTGTGACATGTGATATGAGAAATGGCTGAAAGAGTATAGTAATCTTTGTAATACAAAGCTTCCTGCTACATGTAACATGAAGCTGCAATTGTAAGATCACCTCTACTATCAATCAAAAAGCCCTTTTTCTTGATGCAAGTATATTAAAATAAATGAGGTAAACTTCTCTGCATAAATGCTAGTCCATGTTGCCAACAAGCAACCCAACTTGCTTCATCCGGCCTATCTAGCCATGGTTGGATTGCAGTATCAAGTGCTGCAAGCTGATAAAACCCTTGTGGTCCAGATGGAGGATCAACTTCTACCACATTCAAGTCATCAGGAGGCCCCACACGACCAATCCAAGATGTTGCCCCTTCATCTCCCATATTATGTGCCTGTTGAGAAAGTAAAAGCTGATCATCATGTAAACCTTCCCAGTCTACACCAAACACCTCTAACTCCTCATTTGACATGATATCATCAGGAATTTGTGCTCCACGGACTCCATGGACCAACATGTCAAATCCAAACATGTCTGCAGGAGATCGATTTGGCCCATCACGTATTTGCATTCGGTGCTGATTCCAGCTCTCAGCAAAGAATGCAAGCTCCTCGTTGATTGTAGGCAGAAAGATGTGATGAAGAAGCCATGCATGTGCAAGATTGTTGATGTCAAGGTTATACTGCAGCTCTAATCTTGTGAAGAAATCGTGCCACTTTGAGCCCAGCTGAGCTGTAACATCAACCCACAGGCGTTCAATGCGTATGTTATGAATACTCCTAAAGAGAAATATTAGAAAATATAAACATTATGCTTAAAATGATCTACTCACCTGCCCCAGATATAAGACCCACGGCGTTCACCATATGCTGCATTCATATACTCTGCAACACCAAGATTCTCTACTCCATGATCACCATGAACACGGGATGGTACACCATAGACCTGTGCTCCAGACAAAAACAAAGCTAGAACAGTGTCCGAGCGATTATTGTCACTTGCACGTAATGCAGTAATAAGGCGTGAGTAACCATCAATAAAACCATGAATAACTATGCGCCAGCGGATCAATCCTGCAGTAAGTGCTGAGAGAAAAATACATCTGATTGGAGATAAAATACATACCATGCTGGCCATCATGGTGCCAGAGTGAATTTGGTCCTGGAACACTGTAATGACGCCGTCGGATTCGGATGCGGTCAAACACACATTGCACTGGGTCGACACGTAGCAAGGCCTGCCATATACGTTCACGAGGAACACGATGCCCAGCATGCCGTAGCATACCATGAAGCATTGTAACACCCGCCCGGGTGTACCGCATCCGAAGGGAGACAATCAAGTCGTCAAGCTCGGCATCCGAAATGCTTGAGAGTGGTCCAGTATACGATACATTAATAGCACCTTCCGGTGCAGCCATATTCTGCAGCTTGAATTCAGGGTAAGATTCAACTAGAATCAGTAATAGAGACTCACCGAATGAGCAGGAATATGATTACCAGCTGGCAGGTCAGATAACGGGAGAACTGGATCTAGAAGATCGTCGCTGTGTTCGAGTGGAGTGTCCTCGTTGCCATCGGATTCAGACACAACATATGGAAATGGATTTGCTTGATGTTCTGCAATACCATACTCCAGAAGAGCTGAGCGCACCACCGATCGGCCAACACCGAGGAAGGCAGCGATACCCTCCGTTGACCGATGTCCATATGCCCATCGCAGCCAGTCAGGATTGATATGATATCGCAGGCGACCACGATTCCCAGTGCGAATGACTTCTATAACTGAAGGGTATCCATGGTGTGAGAGATCGAGGGCGGCACTATGATAGTAACGAATGTCTTGCCTCATCAGCACCAAGCTTTCCTGGAGAGTGGCGAGCTCGTCGGGTGGGAAGACTTGCAAGCTCTAATACAATGATACAGGCTTCATGGTGAGGCCAGCTATGAACATGAAGCGAGATTGATTACTGACCTCTGCTACTAGCCGGCTGAATTCGTCGATATCGTCTCCGAGACGGGCAAAGACATTCGAGTCGGCAGAAGCCTCGACTGCTTCCCGTACTGCAGAGACATATTGATGAAAGCGAATACGAAATTCCGCAAGGAGCCGCTCGGCAGGAGCTGAAACTGTGTGGATAGGCTCGGTCATTGCAGTGAACGGATGAGATAGTGGTATTCCAAGGGAGCAGGCGAGCAATCAGGCTGAGCCTCGAGGCTTGAGCGACCGCCGCCAGATGGCCATGTGACCGACATCTCGACTCCGGTAATATTAAAAAAGTCTTCCATTGGTCGGCATTCTTAGGTACAGTGCACAGCGATTGAACATCGGGACTAATAACTCAACGAGCAAGAGTAAGACACGGGCACTTGAACGAAACTGTATAGTACATTATATTGAATAACTTGTACCGAGTACCGAGTACCGAGTACCGAATACCGAGTAAGTAGTAGCAAGTAGCGAGGAGCGAGTAGCGAGTAAGTAGTAGTGAGCAACGGGCATCGGGTAACGGTAATGAGTAATGAGTAACGATCAACCCTAGTAACGTGTAACGTGTAACCCTAGTAAAGTGTAACGTGTAACAGGCTTTGCGTCTGTGTACAGCCCCGAGGCTGTCGGCGCAGACCACGATTTTGCAACGAAAAAAGCTTTTATATTCATGCGATCTTTGCTCCGCTGTTTTTGCACGGGTAGATCAGCAAAGAGACGTCTTATCCCCGCTTAGTATTTTTAAACTAACTTACCTTATGTCTCCCCTTTTGAGCTATCGATTTGAAGAGCGCAAGATGTTGCACGAGAAATTTGGAGTATGGAAGTACTGGAGGAAATGCGACCAGACAGCACGACGTTGACACGACTCGAATGCGTTCATGACTCGGACTCGGAGGCGTTGACTTCGTACTTGGCGCGCGTCGCCCAGTGCCGAGGGATGAGCCAGATTCTCGGAAACAGCACCAACTGCTCTGAGGCTCCGATGCAGGCAGACTGACGACGACGTATGTATGTAACTTGAACTTCGCTCTGTTAAACACGGATTCCGGCGTAGTAACGTAAGCCTTTTCAGCCAAGCATCCAGGACCGGGGTGATGATTGAGAATCTGCCCATAGAATAGCGCGTCGCGGACCATACGAAAGAACACAAAGTGTTGGTAGAGGAGTGCACCAAGAGATGTGGCGCTTCCGGCCAAGCATAGACGACACAACTCTGGGGACATAAGGCCCTGTAACTGGACTGCTGTAAGATGGTGTATAGTTTCAATCTACACGATTTAGAGTAGACTTGGATAGAAAGTTCCGGCATCACCGCTATGCCGGCAGGTACAGATCCCGCCCCTGCGAGTCCTCCAGCCGCACCCGCCTCCCCGCAAACGGCGAGAACTCCCGCACAGAGCTGCTCCGCACGTGCTCCCGCAGCGCGCGCGAGAGGTCCGCGTTCGCGAAGCGCAGCACCTCCAGCGCAGGCGGTGCGAGTGCCGCGGCCGTCGCGAGCATGTACGCAGCCGCGCCGTCGCCTTCGAGCACGGCGACATGCATCGAGAGGCGCGTGAGCGCGTGAGGGAGCTCGGGGACGGTGTGCAAGTCTGCGGCATGGCGCACGGCGAGGTGCAGCGTCGTGAGGTGCGGGCACCAGGCCGTGAGCAGCGCGCGCTCGGTGGGGGACACGAGCACGGGCAGGCGCGCCTCGCGCAGGTCGAGGTGGATCGTGTGCAGTTGCGTGCCGTGCGCAATGAGGAAGTGGAACCACGACCGGGTGTGCGCGTGTGTGGCGGTGAGGCGCAGGATCGCGGTCGTGGCGCGGGGGAAGGATGCGAGCGCATGGTCGTGCGGCGTGTCGCAGGGCGATTCGGTGCCGTCGATGGTGAGAGCTGTGACGTTCGCGTGCGCGGGCATGCCGTAGGAGCAGTCAAGGAGGGAGCCGCCGCCGGTGATGGTCTGCAGGTGCGGGAAGTTGTAGAGGAATGTGTCGCGGATGTTGAGATTGATGAACATGTCCGCGTCGCCGTCGAAGGAGAGCCTGCGCAGCGATGATTTACAGGATCTGATGAGCATGGTGCAGAGATACTCGCGGTAGGGTACCCGCGAGAGGTCGCGCACCATCGCGCTGGAAAGCCGGTTGATCCCTGATAGGATCTCGAGATTGGGAAGAGACTGGACGGTTTCGAGCAGGTTGTCCCAGAAGGCGGATGATCCGGCTATGGAGGCGTCATTTGTGTTGAAAGAAAGCATCAGATGCTGCACCCGGGCACCAAGGCTGATAGCGGTTCCATCTGGCGATGCTTCAGCTTGTTCTTGCGAAGCTCGTAGTGTCGAATGGACGGCGGCGGCTTGCTTTTGGTTCTCAATGAAAATGAACCGATAGAGAAGAGGAAGGGCAACATTGTACCACGATTTGCAAGTGAGCATTACGGCGTGGATCGTGCGTAGCGATAGCTTCACAGCAGTTCGCGAGGGGCACAGGGTCAAAGGCGTCTCTGCTCCCGAGTCGAATGGATCGAGAATCTCTGTATCCAGTAGACCTGGGATGAAGGCAGCCTCCTCGAAAATTTGCGACCATAGCTCCACAGGGAAAAGGGCTTGAGGTGTTACTCCAAATCGAAATATCTCCATGACCGCACCGAGAGCCCTATAAGAGCGAAAATTAGCTTAGATGATTATCCCTCTGTACATTCAAAAGTGGTACCTTTCAACGCAATAGTTTCTGGTTGATTTTCTATATAAGAGTTGGCCGTTGTCCGCCTTAAATTTCCCTGTGATTCCAGAAGCCGTCCAGTACGGGTCTTAGACCTTGACTCCGCTGTTTTTGCATGGGTAGATTAGTAAAGAAACGTCTTATCCCAGCTCCAAACTCATGTGCCCACCTTACTTTTTGCCTTTCTAACTATCAATCCCGAACAACGCAGGACGTACCGTACGAGGGACTTAGAGCATGTGCAGGAGGAAATATTGCGGCTCAGCGCGACGCGTTTACACTAGCGCGCGTCGCTCAGTGCCGAGCGGCGAGCCAGATGCTCGGAAACAGTCTCAGCCAGCAGACCAAAAGTTCGACTTTCCCACACCACAGATCGATTGGCTTTGCTGCTCGTAACACTCAAGATGCGAAGGAAATAGAAATGACGGATCATTTCCGACTCTCGTCGAGTGGTATGGGTAAGTATGTCGACTAAATACACCATCGTAGGAGTCTTCTCTGCATCCAGAAATGACGCCTTCCAGGAGACATTTTTTGCAGGTGACCCTACCTAGCCTACTACTACTAAGAGGTGTAGGTCGGGCATAGGGCGGTAATGTACGTAGGACATTGGACAGGCGTCTAGAAGCCCTAAACTGCCACCGAATTCCTACCACAACACATGTTCCTCGGCTGCATGCGTCCCTGCACTTTCACCCCATGGCATCTCAAGAAACCGTCAGTCCTGCCCAAGCTCCTTTTCCATCTCCATATCCTAACACCATATCTAGACACCTACGGCTCCCGGCCCACGCCCACCGAGTCCTGCCGCACCCGAACGACGGGCCAAAGCGCTCTCCGCGCTCTCGACTTCCATCGACACGATCAACTGCGTCAAAGATGCCATCCCGAACGAGATCGCAAAGGGCGTGCTTTCCACGCTCGCGGGCGTCCTCGGTACCGTCAAGGTAAGCAGCGTCCGCGCCGATCGCGCCGATCGCAGCTCATCGGCGCATAGAGCACGATGCGCAACAAGGAGGACTTCGAGGAGCTTGCGCGCCAGTGCTATGAGATCAGCTTGTTGCTGTGGCGCGCGACGACGGCGAGTTCGGGGGGCACGCTGAGTGGGCCTGTGGTGCGGGCCGTCGGCGATTTGAAAAAGTAAGAATGTTTGATTAGTTTGTATGAGTAGGTGTTTGTCTGATCAAGATGAAGGTCCGTCGATGGGATACAGGATCTTGTAGCGGAGAGATCGCAGGCTGGTGTTGCGTCGCGTGCGCTCGCGGTCTCTATGGACAAGGAAAAGATAGCCGGCTGGCAGCGCGATCTCAGCCGCTTCCTGCAGATATTCAACGTGGGTATCTTCGTGATTTAGACTATGCGAGTGGACTGACAGGTCGCGATTAGACGGAGCTCAACGTCCTTACCAATGCCAAGCTGGAAGAGATAATCGTGATGTTTGAACGATTTCGCCGTGAGGGAGGAACCCAGTGAGTTGTAGCTGTTCTGCGACGACTGGAGCCTCCGCTGAGATATGGACCTCTCACAATCAAGGACCACGCCACAAGGCGTACTTCCTCCTGGAAAGCCGTCCATATTCGTCGGGCGCGCTGATCTTGTTCGTGAAGTATCAACTCTACTAGCTCAACCCCGACATGTCGCCCTTGTCGGCACTGGCGGCATCGGAAAGAGCTGCTTGGCCAAGGCGATTCTGAACGAGCCAGACATCGCGGAAAAGTTCGGCGCGCAGCGCTACTTCGTCCGCTACGACGACATGGACGCCTCCCAGGTCTCGTATGACGTCTTCCTGGATCGCATCGGCGGCACTCTGGGTCTGACTTTAGGCGGATCTGACCGCCTCAGCGTGGTCTGCGCTCATCTCTCGGCGGCACCTTCGCTTCTGGTTCTTGACAATGCGGAGACATTCCTGGATGCGGCTCAGGATAAGACGCGCATTGCTGATGCTGTCGATAGCCTCGGGGCTCTGACTTCTACTGTGATACTGCTCACGACGCGCAGTCGGGCGCTTCCATCGAATGTTTTGTGGGCCGTTATTGCTGTGCCTGCTCTCAAGCCCGCAGCTGCGCGTGAGGCTTTCACAGCTGTGTTCCACAAGCATATCGAGGACACCGAAGTAATAGATTCGCTACTCCAGTCTCTGGACTATCACCCTCTGTCGATTAATCTCCTTGCCCATGCCGCGCGCGAGAACGACTGGTCGCTCGACGAGCTGCTGGACACTTGGAACAAACAGCAGACTGACCTGCTTCACAATGGCGATGGAAAAAGCCAGAGCTTGATCGTGACGCTGGAGCTGTCGCTCAACAGTCCGGCTCTCAGGAAGCTCGGGGACAGCGTGCTCCATGTGCTGCAGATTATTGCGTTCCTTCCGCAGGGTGTGGACAGACGAGAGCTTGGCGGGCTGTTCCCGTCGTTGACTGGCGCGTCTATGATCGTGGATGCTGTTTGCAAGCAGTCTATCACATATCGAAGGGATAACTTTGTGACTATGTTGGCTCCCGTGCGCCTGTATATTTCCACGACGTATAATGGGGCCCTTCCGCGAGCTGTACCATTATTGACTGACGTGCGCACTTATTATCGTGGCCGTCTAGAGATACATGGTTCTGTTCCGAGTCGTGAGGAGATCGTCGAGAACGGTGCTTGGATCATCGCGGAGGATGTCAACACTGAGAGGACAGTAATTCTGGAGCTGACTCTACTTGAGGATGTTGTAGCTGCATGCACATCGTGCACAAGCTTCGTATTACATTTATTGTTCCACAAGCCGCGACCGACTGCAACCATTCGCCCTCTGGTGGAGGCTATCCCAGTTCCCGAGACCATCACACCCAAACATAGGCGTTATCTGAAGCTCCGTGATAGCATCCGCTCGCTGATGAGCAGAAAGAGTACATTCGAAGTTACAGCTCCGGTTGTGGCAGAGAGAAAAGGGAAATGCATGTATGCGTTGTCGACTCTCGCTATCTTTATCTCCAGCATAGACGAAAGGCTTGAATTATTACTGAATGCAAAGGAATTGTACTCTTCTGCTGGAGCGAAAAGCGCGGAAGCAATGTGCTGGCGGGAGATAGGCCGAGATCAATGTGATTGGGGTCAGCTGGCGGCAGCGGAGCAGTCCTTTCGAAAGGCTGCTCATATTCTGCGGGATGCTCAGGATCTTACAGAGGAAATTTACCTTAATTTCGCTCGAGGTTCCTTGATGGTTGAGAAAGGGGAGGTGACACAGGCAAGACAGTTCTTTTCAGAGGCAGTCCGAGGATGTGACAGTGATACTCGGCCGGAATGGGTAAAGAAGCGCCAAGTTACGAAAAACCTCATCCTTGCCGAACATGGGAAACTTGAGCTCTGGTCAGGCAACTATGATCGTGCTCGACAGTACTTGAACACGGTGATGACTCAAGCAGCACGGTATCCAGGTATCACAGGGGGGAAATTTCAAGGCCTCCTCGGTTTATTCGAATTAGAGATGCGCGAGATGAATTTTGCACAAGCGAGACGGCTCGTCGATGAGATGTTCGAGCTAGCAGGGAAGGAGCAGGATGAATATGATCCTGGAGGTTTGATACTTGAATCGTCTTATTGTAAAGCGGGCCTGTTGGCAGATGAAGGCAAAGTTGACGATTCGAGACTGCTGTTGGACACGATGCTGAAAAAAAGTAACCTATGGTACCTGATTATGGGGCGTACTGAACTTTTTGCGGGAAACTATGTCGCAGCTCAGACGTACCTCAGTAGATTTGTGGAAATCTGCGGTTCACTCCAGCTCGTGCCAAAAGCACGAGGTTTACGAATCCTTGGAGAGATTGCCCTCTGTCGACGGAACCATGAATTGGCAAATACGCTCTTTAGTAACCTCGAACACCTTCTTAGTACAGAGATAGGCATTTCTGTCGAAGTGATGGATTTTGGAGAAACCTATTGGAGACTGCCTGCCCATTTTGATGGTTGGGCAAAATTCAGAAACATGAGCACTTGATGCATGGGATTTATTATATAAGTAGTGGTGATACAATGAATAGCAAAGGCACTAAAAGATACGCATTATGCTGAGTTAGCTATAGATGAGGCCTGATTGCGCTATACTTACTTTCAATTTCCCAAAAGCGATTATGTGCTACGATCATACCCAGCACTCGGTGCCACAGGCCATAGTCATTACCGCTCACAACCTAACTTACCATAAAATTCCGGCATGCTGGCATCACCTAACGTTGCCCAAGAAGTCGCACTGACAATCAGTACTCCTCGGCATGTAAGAGCCTTTCCCCGCATTGCTTTCTGAGTCTTTGACCGATTCCAATGCCCCACTAGCCGAATCATTTGACGATCCGTCCATCTCTTTCTGTCCAGTCTCATGTTGAGGGTCCTCCTCAGTTCTAGATAGAAGCATAGAAATAGATCCATCGCTTTCGTGCACGGCGAATTCTCCGCAGTGTTGCGGACATCCATAGCCCTGGCAAGCCTTCGACGACTTGATCTCGAGGCGATCCAGGGAGCAAGAATAGATCGAGGACGAGAATGATGGACTTCCGTGGCCATTTGAGCCCGCCAGTGCTGTGGCGGGTTCGGCTTTGGAATCTTCGCCGAGACGGTCAGATTTAGATTGCGGAGGCATCGACAAGAGTAAGATTGATAGGGAAAGACTTCGTTTGAGAGAGAGACAAGAGGGAGACATAGTGAGGAAGCGTGAAGCATACTGAAAGGTACTGGCTAACATACCTGAGCAACAAGGAGATATAGTGCAGCGAAGCTTTGCGAGAGGCCGCAAGTCGGACGAGGGGAAATGCTCGAAGAGGTAGGATGGGAGGGGGTTGGCAAAATGGCAGCTTTCATTAGCGAAACGACGACCCAAGCAACAGAGCGACCGGATAGCGAAACAGTGGAAGGCCAATGTTGTCTGACGAATAGGAGACACGCCGCAAGCATAATGGGCATCTGAACGAGATCGCGGCGTGACTGCTCGTACGCAGGACACAGACGTGGCGCCGAGCCCTGTAAGCATCACTTGAGGAAGTCGAGTCAGTAAGGTATAGTCACAGAACATCGGAAGGACTCGTCCTGAATGGGTGGGTGAGTGGGTGGCGGCATTGAAGTCTCTGTCTCTCTGGCTGACGGCGACGGCCGGCCTAGTGTACGGCCGGGAAGGCGAACTTGATCATGCCCTCAGCCTATTCGTGGTCTCGACACGATATGATGAGGGTTTCTTGGGGGTTTCCAAGAGCGAAAGTTGAAAGAGGTGAATCCCAGCCATACAGTTACCAGATGAACGACAGTGGAGTCAAAAGTTCGCGAGGCGCGCGTAAGTCGTCGGTGGTGCAAGGAAGGAAGGAAGGAAGGAACGGGACAAGGCTGCCACGGCGGGATGCAAGCGGGATGTGGTACTGTATGTTCAAACGTTGATCAAACGTTGATCCTCAGGCCAAAAGGCTCTGCGATGTAAGATTGCAGTCAGAAAGACGTGCAGCGAGGTGTTAGAACGTACATACCTGCGGAATTGTGCTCGTCACCGCTGTGGCCAGAGCTAGTGATAACTACTCTCCCAAGGACCCAAAGGCAGAGTAGGCAGGACTCAACGCTTCAAGAAGATCGACTGTCATCTTCTTCAGTCTGCTTATGTAAGGAGACTACAACACTTCGTGCTTTGAGGCGTTTGTCGAGACGTAAATTTAGGGTTTCAAACTTCGTCTCGATTGAAAGCGGGACTGGAGGCGCGCGCTGAGCGTTCTATATGTTTCCTTCCCGCTGCTTCGATTCATAGGGAAATGCGCACCGAGGGTGGTCGGAGCCGTCAAGATGACGATGAAAGATCACGATTCGAGCTATGCCATTGGACTGACTAGGTGATACCTGCCGCCCGGCAATATTGGCTATGTATTGGCCTGGTATCCATATGTGTTTAGATGCGATGAGCATCCAGTGATATGGTGGTACGGAGCGCTGGGGTTTGGTAATACGCAGCATGGACAAGGACTACAAAGAGGCAAAGGTTGCAATCGTCCTAACTTACCAGGTTTTCCCAGATCATTGACGATCCAACTCGTTGAGCATACCTGGCGGCCTGATGTCGGACGCATCAGCATGCACATTCGATTCTTTCCAAGAGCTTAGAGACCCAACGCCGCTGATTTTGTTTCATTCGCAATCAGCTCCCTTCTTTATGCATTATGGTGCGTAATCAACCCATGTATATCTTGAGCCCAATTCAATTCTCAATTATTATGCATCTAGCTGTGTTCAGCACTGTCTTTGTCATGTCAATATACACCCTCCTGTGAGTCTTTAGTATCATGCAGTATCTTTTCGCGGTGTTCTCATTATGCCGCAGATATAAAGGCCTGAAGTCAACACCAAAGAAAGCGATATTCACGGCGATCATTATGATGTATACGGTCTCCATAGTCTGATGTATCAGTCTATGCGTTCTCGCCTGGCAGGAATTGAAGTCAACACCACCGTCCCGGAGCCTTGCCTTTTTCGTGGTTATGACGGTGGATTTCCTTCCATTTATCAATGTGCGTCAGTTCATCTCAAAGTTCGAAATACTAGCTCTAGGCCCATATTTCATCTCTAGTTTGTCCTGGGCGATGCAATAGTCGTCTGGAGGGCATGGCTGGTCTGGGACCAGCGAAAGTGTGGTCTTCCTCATCCTCGGCACGGCATTTATAGGCAGCATTGGTCCGGTCACTAGCGTCTAGCATTGGTATCGCTCTGAAACTTTCCATGTTTAGCCACGCTCATGCTTTATTTCGTAAGCTCGGTGCGGATCCTTGGGCGCAACGGCTTTGGGGCTTTTTGCATACTTACTACGCAGCCTGTCCTCAGGCGGACTACCCCGGCCCGTGACCTACCTGCTCGCTACGATAATGAATGCGTATGCGACGTCGCTCGTGGCCGTGAAAGCATGGTACGTCCTGATTGCATCGAGCTTGCCAACCTCGAAGCTTCACAGTCGGATGCAGGAGACATCGCCGCAGCGTCAAGCGGCACCTGGACAAGGGCAATCGGCGGATGCGTATCGAGCGGGTTCTCATCTTTCTGATGGAGTCAGGCACCATATACTGTGCCATCTTTGTGAGCTCTCCCCTTTGCCTTGTCGCTGGCTATTTACCTAGGCACGGTCAGGCTGTTGCGACAGCATGCGTCTGGGCGAACCTCGACGTCGCTGCGGTGTTCATTCATCCCCTTTTGGTACAAATCACGGCGAGTCAAAACTCTCTCTGACATTTTGCGTTCACTGCGATGACGCGTTGCTGAACCAGGGCATATATCCGACGGCAATCACTGTCCTTGCTTTCCTCCAAAAGACTCATTGTGATCGCAACTTCACATATTCGGACACACCCGTCGCCTTCGCGTCTTCACCGCCAGTCCAAGGGCCATCGGTAGACGACGCAGTCTTCCGTCTAGCCTCGGCAATGAGCACGACTGGACAGCGCCATCGTTTAACTGACGATCACTCACAAATGTCTGCAGAAGATGTTGTCATTGACGTGGATCAAAAATGGAAATCTGATTATGACATGGCGGGCGCAACGACTCGGAATTAATACCTATTTGGCGTTTCTCGAGACCTAATTTTAGGCTTTCGACGCATCGTGGTCCATATATCATAGCTCAAGTCTGCCGTGAGAGCGAGACTCGAGGCGCGCGTTGAGTATTCGTTCCCTGTCCCCCATCTGCTGCTTCGACTCGTGGGGAGATGCGCGCCGATGGTGGTCGGATGTACTAAGATGACGATGACAGATCACGATTTGAGTTATGCAATTGGACTGGCTAGGTGGGACTCAACATTGGCTATATTTTTGGTCTGATATCCAGGTTTAGATATGATGAACATTGGGTGATATGTTGGCCTGGAGCGCTGGGGATTGATGACACGCGGCGTGGTCGAGAACTAAAAAAGAGGCAAAGAAGAAGGTACTCGCCCTAGCCTACTAGGTTTTCCCTGATCGTTGACGATACAACTTGTTGAACACACCTAGTGACCGGTCCTCTCCTGCATCGCGCTGATGTCGGACGCTTCAGCTTGCACATTCAATTCTTTCTCAGACCTTGGAGACCCGACGCCGCTGATTTTTTCGTTCGCAATCAGCCCCTTCTTTATGGTGCGTAATCAAACCTGTATATCTCTCAACCAATCCGATTCTAAATTGTCACACGTCTAGGTGTCTTCAGCATTGTCTTTGTCATGTCGATATACACCCTCCTGTGAGTCTGTAGTATTATACAGTCATATTCCGTAGTGTCCTCATCGTGTCGCAGGTATAAAGGCCTGAAGTCGCTACCAAATAAAGTGGTATTCACGGCGATCATCATCATGTACACGGTCTCCACAGTCCATTGGATCAGTCTATGCATTCTCGCCTGGCAGGAATTGAAGTCGACATCGCCGTCCCGGAGCCTGGCAGTTTTTGTAGTTATGGCAGTGGACTACCTGCCATTTGTCAATGTCTGTCAGTCCGTCTTGTATACGATCTACGCTAATTTTTATTTTTCGTCCTTAGTTTGTCCTGGGCGATGCAATAGTCGTTTGGAGGGCATGGCTGGTCTGGGACCGACGAATTTTGGTCTTTTTCATCCCCGGAGCGGCATTTATAGGCGGCATTGGTACGTACTCGGGGGTCTGACACCGGTGTAGCTGCGTTGAAAATCCCTCCGCGTTTAGCCAGTCTCGCGATTTACACTGTCACCTCGGTGCGGGACCTGGAGCACGACGGCTTTGGGGTCTTCTGCATACTACGCAGCCTGTCCACAGGCGGACTACCCGTGACCTACGTGCTCGCTACGATAACGAATGCGTATGCGACGTCGCTCGTGGCCGTGAAAGCCTGGTACGTTCTGTTTGCATTGAGCTTGCCATAGCTTCATGGTGGGGTGCCGTAGGAATCATCGTCGCAGCGTCAAACGGCACCTGGGCGAGGGCAATCGGCGGACGCGTGTCGAGCGGCTTCTCATCTTGTTGATCGAGTCGGGCAGCATATACTGCATCATTCTTGTAAGCCACTCCGCCCGCCTTGTCGGTTGCCGCTCACGCAGTCATAATCAGGCTCTTATCACGGCATGCGCCTGGGCAGAACTTACCCTCGTTGCAGTGTTCATTCATCCTATCGTAGTCGAACTCACGGCAAGTGGAAACCTCCCTCATGACTCACGCTCGTATAGTGACCCGTCGCTGCACCAGGGCATATATCCGACGATCATCATCGTCCTGGCGTCCTTCCAAATGACGCACTGTGACCGCAACTTCACGTACGAGACGCCTGTCGCATTCGCCTCTCCACCACTCGCTCGGGGGGCGTCGGCGGGTGCTGCAGTCTTTGATCTGGCCTCAGCGATCAGCACCACCGCCGGGCGGCGCCGCCCTTCAGCCGATGGTCGTTCACAAGCGTCTGCAGAAGTGGTTGTCGACATAAACCGCGAATGGAAAGTTGAGCACGAGTGACGGACATGATCCCTGAAATGATAGCCACTAGGCATTTCTCGGATTTTGTCGTCCAGGTAGCTCATATCTGTCATGGGATTGAAACTCAAGGTCCAACAACTCGAATTAAGGATTCTTTCGACAAGATCCTTTCCCCATCTGTGATTTTGTATCACAGGATGCCTGAGACAGTGTGGTCCTATCTATCAAGAAGATGGCAGCGGATCGTGATGCAAGGCTGTGCCATTAATTGAACTCATGTGTAGGAACACAGTTGGCTATTTACTGAAACTTCTCCGTATGATGAACAGACATGCTGGCCCTGGGCGGTGATGGTACGCAGCATGGCCGAGTACAAAGAGGCATGGAAAGGACGATGAACGCGCTTATCCACTAGGCTTTCGCGCGAAGATCTTCACGACCCGATTCATTGAAGTTGAACACACCTCAGCAGTGAATTGTCTCGTAGACTAGACTAATGTCGGACGCTTCAACGTGCACATTCGAGTCCTTCCCTGGGTTCGGAGACCCAAGACCGCTGTTTTTTTCATACGCGATCGGCTCCCTTCTTTACGGTGCCGCAACGAGTGTATGGTATTAGAGATCAGGCCAGGACAGTTAGGTGGATACTAAATTTTGTAAGTGTGCTCTTCATCGACCGTCTTCCGCTCGATGCTCTAGTGTCCATCCTTGCTGTGAGTTCCGTCGTGCGAGTGAATTTAGACTTTCATAGGAGATATCGTACTGGTATCCGGCTGTTCTTATTGCCGCAAAGGCCTGAGAGTCGCCATGAAGAGAACATCAGGTGGTGTTCGCGACGACTATGCATTGACCGGATACGTATCTGCATGTGTGCCATTGATCGGTATATGTGGGTCGGTCTTAATCTCGCATGGCGAGCAGAACGAGAGCGAGCGACAAGAGGCCACAGCCTGGCGCCGGTTTATGGTCCTAGTTCGGAGAACGATAGACCTTCTTGCGAGCCGCGATCATGTAACCGTCACGAGCGAGTAGTCCAAGATGTCTGCGCGCGCTGCTAAGCGTGTCCCAATAATCCTGTATGGACAGTGACGCTTTAGCACCCAATGCTGGGTCGCAAGCAGATCAGCGAAGTTGGGATGGAGAGCACTGGTGCCTAGTGGACCGCGAGACGAGCAATAGTGCGAGCTATTGGGCTCGTCCCTGGCAGCATTACATTCTCTTGCGTGAGTTTCGGTGCATCTGCGACTCGTGTACCCGCAAGCGAAGCCACTATCGCTGAAATTATCTTACTAGACCGCTCACTTCTGTATGCGCTCTACATCCGTCACCCTCGAGCATGGGGGTTGCTGCATCCGCCGACGGCGTCGGGTGTCGTGTGTGCGACACTGCGCTCAAGTTACGCAAC